>JAODAL010010454.1:0-105084 GCA_025379985.1 Phyllomedusa bahiana | reverse complement strand
GTCAGTGAAAAGGGGATAATGACAATGGCACGAAAGGGGGAGAGGCCCCTACCCTGAGGCTTAAATCTACAAGGAGGGGGGAAGAGACGGGAGGTGGGGAGGAGACATGTTGTGGAGGGTAGTGACAAGTTTAGTGAAGGTTTATAGGCAAGCCGAAGAAAGGGGGTTTTCAGGTTGCTTTTGAAGTGGTGGAAAGTGGAGGAGGCCGATGTGTTGGGGCAGTGAGTTTCCAGGGGGGGGGGGGGAAGGGAGAAGTCTTGGAGGGGTTTGTGTGGGGACTGTAAGGGAGAGCAGAGGAAAAGGCCCTGGGGAGGGGAAAAGTGGTGGGGTAGAAATTTGGGGAAATTAGGGCGAATGCATGGAGGGGAGGGTCATGGGGGCCTTGTATCATGGTGTAGCTTGAAATAATTTCGCTGGCAAGGGGAAGCCATAAAGGGGTTTGGGCGGGGGGAGAGGCAGGGAGTACGAGGAGAAGGGGGTGGATAAGACGGGCACCCGAGTTAAGGATGGATTGGGGGGGGAGCGAGGGTGCTGCTGGGGAGGCCACAGAGAAGGATGTTGCAGTAGTCTAGGGGGGGAGATGAAAGGGGCAGGGACCATTTTTTGTATGCATAGCGAGGAATGAGGAATGCGAAGATGTTTATTTTGCGTATTTTAAATCAAAAATGATTTAAATTTTTGAAATTTAAGGCATATGGAAGGGGAGAAAGTACATCTTTCCGGGGATATCAACTAAAGGAGAGTAGAAAAAGGGCAAATAGTCACCAAATATTTCAAAAACCCCAACCCGGCAAAACTTCGAGGGCAAATAGCTGCCAAGCATAAATACCACAAAACCCATACCTTAGGGAGAATTTTTAGGTGGAGGATATGCACATAGATGAGGATTTTAAAGGGGAAACAAAAAAAAATAGAGACAAGATTCCAGAGGGGATATAATGAAGGGGACAAAAATCAGGCAAAGAAAAAAGCAATCAGATGACCAAGAACATTTCTTTCTAAAAATACCAAAAATCAAGAGTTTAGGAAGGAAAAAAAAATTAGTTCCCCACTAGATATGTAGAAATTTCGGTGAAATTAAATCCATATTTAGAGAAATTTTAAAACCGGATTGTGATAGAGGCATACGATATCCCTAGGAGGGGAAAAAAAACTTTGGGCAATGAATACCCCTAGCATATTCCCCCAAAAAAGGAACAAAAAAAAAAATTTGGCTTTTTACAGAAGGGCTTTTTCAAAGTGTGGGGAGGGGGCGATGTAAGATGGATAAGGCTATAAAAACCTGGAATCAAGAACCCCAGCCCGCAAAAAATAGATATACACCCAAATTTTTGAATTGCAATGCCACTTTTTAAACTAGTGATGAAGTGTAATAGCCAAAAAAAAATTGGAAGCACTGTTAGAAAACAAAAATCCGTTTTAAAGGGAACAATCCTAGCTAAGGAAAAAACGGGACATATGTCGGGGGGCACGAAAAAATTTTTTTAATCCCCTAATGCAGATCTGTCAGGGTTTTGGTTTTAATTTTTTATTTAAAACCGTGCCACGACCTTACGGGGTGGGGGAAATTGGGCTAAAGCGATCAGGAGAAAAAAGGCCCCGGGATTTTAAACTTGGGACAGCAGACCGGTGGTCTAACTATCGCCAAAAAATTTTATTTTTTTTTTAAACTGCTTTCATATATAGTATGTACTGAAACTATAAAGTTTATTTCCAAGTATAGAGCTTTTGTATTATTTTATATATTGGACAGTATAAAATCAATAAAAGTTTTTTTGTCTCTGTTCTGATCTTGCAGAGCCACTGGGAAAAGAGGGGAATAAATCCCGAGCTTTTGGACACCGTTGTTTGTTTGTGTTTTTTTTTTTGGGAAGAATGTGCCTAACATCAAAGGTTATTGGGTTTTTCTTAGTTTTATAAGAAGGGGGTTTAAACTATTTGGTGCAGTGAACAAGGGGCATGCTGAAAGCGTATTTTTTTCACCTTTTTGGGAGAGTATGTATGCCATAGTGCTGTTTTTTAGATCACTGCAATAAAATATCATAGTCTTGTTTGATCATCGGGACCCACCCGCCTATACCTGGTTCTTTAAAAATAGTACCCCAAGGCTGGTTCCGGGCCTTGTTATAAGTCGGAAAACGGACCGGTCTTAAACCAAACGGGCACTGGGGCGGGTTTATTGGGCTGGCAGAGCTCCGTTTAACCAGCGTGGGTAAACAGATCTCTCCCAGCTATTCAGGGTTGTGGGTGAGTATGGTGTCTTCTAGCACTCCCTGGGTCTTCCTGTGCCCGTGTGGACAGGGGTTAACTGTGAAGAGTGGGCTGGCGGAGTTTTCCTGACACCAATTAATTTTTTTTTTTACGTTGTACCACTTTAAAAAAGTTTTTATTGTAGAAAAATGTTTTTGCATTTCTCTATTCTAATAGACATAACTTTTCGGATATGGAGCTGTGTAAGGGCTTTTTTTTTGCAGGGTGACGTGGTGTTTTTATTGATACCACTTAGGTGTTATATGACTTTTTGATTGCTTATTATTCCATTTTATGTGCAGCGGGATGAAAAAAATTGAAATTCTGCCATTTTTTAAATTTTCTTGGCGTTCATCATGTGGGTTAAATAACATTACAGATTTATAGGCTAGGTCATTACACACACAGTGATTACCAAATATGTGTACTTTTTTAGTTTTAATTTGTTTTGGGGTGATTGCCGTTTGCAATGGGAAAAGGGTGGTGTGCATGTTTTATTTTATTTATTTATTTATGTGTGTTTTATACTTATTTTTTTACTTGTCCCAATAGGGGACTTGACTCCTCTGTCTAGTAGATTGTAGCTACAATATATGTAGCTGCCAATCACCATGCCTGGCTATTCCCTCTAGGCATGGCCGGGCAAGGTGACATCAGAGACAATCTGGAAACCTCTGTTAGGCTTCCAGATCATCATGGCAGCCATCGAAACCCGTCCATTGCGTTGTGGGGGTGCTGATTTAGACAGGGGTGGCTCCCTACATCTGTCTTTCCCATAGCTGCCGGTGGCATTTTAGGAGTTCATCAGCCGAGATTGGAGAAAACTTATGGCTGACACCTCAGGAAACCAGCTGTAACTTACAGCTAGTTACCCATAGCAATTATGTGGGCTCTGTTTTTGAGCCCTCATGATCGCCTTTCTGTAAACTTACAACAATTTGCGGGAACACGTTCCCGACTATGATGCAAATTTACATCAAATGTCGTGAAAGTGTTAATAATATGGGCCATGGTGTACTGGATTGTGTTCAGTAACAGTATGGTGAGAATATTTTTTCCTTGTATGATTTAGAGGTACCATATATGGAATATTGTCCTACAGCTGTATTAAGTTTATACATACATATTTATATAGAATGTATTAGGCCTTGTCTATACTGCACTGGTTTTTGGTCCAATTTGTAAGCAGATTCAGTATTTAGAATCCTCAAAAATCCAACTGTAAATCAGTTCCCATTGACCTCAATAGAGAATCTGAGCTGGATTTTCTATTGTTGGATTTCAATATTGCTGGCTTATAGAACATGTTCTATAATCCATTGCATTATGGTGGATTATGGTACAGTTAAATTTTAAAGGGCAAGCTAAATCCAAAAACTGGTTGAAAAATCCGCGCCAAAAACCGCAGAACCGCGATTGTAAAATACTGTCGGATTCTATAATAGAATCCGACGGCATTTTACCATTACCGTGTAGACATAGCCTTACTTGTTGTAAGAAATAAAGATTTTTACATATTGAAAGATACTTTGATATGTATATAAAGGTATTTCAATTGTACAATCTAAGATGGAGGCTCTAGCATGAATCACACATGGACAGCAAGTCAGTTTAAACTGGTTCCTTGGAATGTACCTGAGGCCTGTCATGTGTTAATTAAGGTAAAACAAAAGGGCTCAGGATAACATTGTAGAAACCTGACTGATAAGAACCTGCCTTCTGGATGAATCCCCCATTCAACACTAAGGGTCCCGAGGCCTCATGGGTAAATGGGGGCAGGTATGAGCTATAAAATAGACCAGCATGCTTTTGGTCGGGCTCTTTTGTCCCTTGGGAGAAACCAGCACACGTGGGTAAGCTGTTGCTTGGAGGAGGGGCCCACGTTTTGATGGGACTCTTTAGAAGCCACATGGAGAGCATGGCACATGAACTTGGTGTGTGAAGGCATGGAGGGTAATATAACATTGTATTTTGTTATATAATTTGTATGATTTGTAACTGTCATTGGTAATTGGTTGTGTAGAGTTTATGTAACATTGGTTGTTCCTTTCTTTTTGTTCCTGTATATCTCCATATCATTTCTAATAACCTCAAAATCAATTTCATATGCTATACAATATACCTTTTTTATATACTCACTAGTCTGTCTCATTTATTGCACCTAACCTTTCGAATCTAACCCAGTAAGAGGGTGGATTAGATATACAGTATATGTTTGTATAGATACATATTTATTTATGATATTTATATGAATATATATGTATATGATACAGGGAATTTCTTACAACATGGCGAGCCAGCCAGGAGGTTATGAGTACAATTGTGGGGTACATTTGTTTGTGTAGATATTGTATAGTGTGTTATTTTCAATTTTGGTTGTAATTTGTTGTTGTGTAAAATTTAACATGGAGTCCTTCTTGAATAAAATTGCTAAGGTAAAGCATACGAAAGAGCTTGTAACTATGATGGCGGGATCTAATGATCCATGGTTACAAGTTAAAAATTTTGTATCTCAGGCTATTGCAACAAAGAAATTGTCAAAGTCTGAAGGTAAATACGCTTTACTTTTTTCTATGTGCTTCATAGCAGAGAGTTATTCAAAACTGAAGGCACAAAATGATATGTTACACAACAAAGTAGATTGCCTCGATGTGCTGTATGGAGATCTGCAGGAGCAGAAAGAGAGTCTAGAGAGTCAGATAAATGTTTTGAATAAGGAGCTGGACAGTTTTAAAATGCCTGCTGAAAACAGTGTTGCTTTGTCAGTTAGCAACCAATTAGTAATGGCAGAGAACAAATTGTTGAAGATGGAAGTTGAGCAGCTTCAGAACAGGCTGAAGGCAGCAGAAAGCCATGTGGCTGGGCACACTGCATCCTCCATAGAGGATGCGGTTGATTTTTGTAAGAATGTTTCAAAAGTGGTTGCAAATGTGCCAAATATAGAGCAGTGCAGTGCCATTTCTCCATCAACGTGTGCCAAAAACACAGTTAAGACTACAGCACCTTATATGAAATGCAAATCGGTCAAATGCTTTTCGTGTGTTTTTTTTTGTGTGTGTTCGTCTGGGGCATATTGACAAATATTGTCCATTTTCTCTGAGGGAACAGAGGAAAGACAATAATGTGAAATGCTTTGCATGTTCTCAGTGGGGTCACATGGCAAGGTTCTGCCCAGGACATAAAGAAAAGCATTTGAAAGTTTGCTTCTCATGTGACAGAGCCAGCCATATTTCTAGATTCTGTTTCCAATTAAAGAGTAGATGTAAGGACCTAAAACCACAGCAGGATGGACCACAAATGAAAGAAAGAGAGAGATTAAATTCTTTCACAAGGTGGGGATTTAGAGAAGGTCAAAATGGCCACCGGAAGCATTCCCACTGGGTCCCATATCATGTGATACAGGCCCAAAATGAGAAACAGGAAGCTCAAGAAAATGGCTGCCATTATCATATGAAAGTATAAAAGCTGTAACTGGTGTAAAGGTGTAGACAAGATGTATTCCTGTGTGAACCTCTCATAGAGGAGGTTCTGTGTTGTTTGTTAATGGTTTGAGTTTTGTTTTTCAGAAAAAGTAACGGAAGATCCTGTCAATTTAACATTATATTTCCTTGTAGGAATAGAGGACCTTAACAACATTGCCTGTATATGATACAGGGAATTTCTTACATTGTGTCAGGAAAGACATATATTTTTTATAGACCTTATTCACAGAAAATTTACACAATTCACTGAAGTTTTTTACTGATACAAATAAAATAGATAAATCAATATATAAATCGATGCATGTACCATAAATAGTATATAAAAAAGATACTGGATGGAGCATAAAAACATACAGTTGAAACTAAAAGTTTACATACACTATATAAAATGAAATCAGAATAAACCTTACCTATTTTAGGTTTAGGCTAATTTGGATTACCAAAATTATTTATATTTGCCAAATGCCAGAATAATGAAAGAGAGAGAATTTTTAAGACATTTTTATTACTTGCTGCAAAGTCAAATGTTTACATACACTAGGATTACTATGCCTTTAAACAATTTGGACAGCCCATATGATGATGCTTCTGAGGATGGAAGCTTCTGAGGTTTATTGGCAACCTCTGAGTTAATTAGAGACACACCTGTGGATGTATTTTTTATGCACACAAGAAACACGCTGCTTCTCTGTGTAACATAATGGAAAAGTCTAAAGAAATCAGCCCAGATATCAGGAAGAGAATTGTGGACTTGCACAAGTCTGGAACATCCTTGGGTGCAATTTCCAGATATATGAAGGATGGGAATATCCAGCCATCATACCGCTCAGGAAGGAGATGGTTTCTGTGTCTCAGAGATGAGCATGAGATGATTTGGTCCAACCTGTGCATAACAACCCAAGAACAAAAGCAAAAGACCTTGTGAAGATGCTGGCGGAAGCTGGTAAGGTTGTTATCCACAGTGAAACGAGTACTGTATCAATATGGGCTCTGGAAAGGCCACTCTGGCCTGTAAGAAAAACCCATTATACTCCAAAAGATACCTATATAAAGCCAGATTAATGTTTGCAAATGCCCCACAAAAAAAAGACCTGACATTTTGGAACATGTCCTGTGTCTGACAAATAAAACGAGCGTTTGGCCATAACGACCATCGTTATGTTTGGAGGAAAGAGGGAGAAGCTTGTAAGCCTAACAACATAATCCCAACTGTGAAACACGGGGACGGCAGCATCACGTTGTGGGGTTGTTTTTGAGGAGGGACTGGGCATTCACAAAATAGATGACATCATGAGGAAAGAAGATTATGTGGCAATACTGAACAAACATGACCTACAAACATGGCTCAGTTACACCAGTTCTGTCAGGAGGAATGGGCAAAACTTCCTACCAACTATTGTGAGAAGCTTTTGGAAAGATATCCAAAACATTTGACCCAAGTCATACATTTTAAGGGCAATGCTACCAAATACTAATAAAATGTATGTAAACGTTTGACTTTGCAGAAAGTAATAAAAATACCTAAAAGTTTCTCTCTATCTCATTTTTCTGGCAATTTGGAAAATATAAATAATGTTGGTACTCCTAACTGACCTAAAACAGGTAAGGTTTATTCTGATTTCATGCCCGATAGTGAGAAAAACATGCATATGTGTCTTTTTGTATAGTGTATGTAAACCTTTGGTTTCAACTGTAGATAACAAATTGTAGATGGCTATAGATAGTCTTGTGACCTTTCCGATGAAAATGTTTTTCCCTCATGATGATTCTGCACACTTCCAATTGTAGAGAGATAGTTTTAAAAATTCCGAAGGAATTATGATGGCTATTCACCTAAAAAACAACGCTAACACTATATAAACTATTCCATTCCTGCTATAGAATTTATATTTTTATGGTTATTTTTTTTAGGCAAGTGGCCTTAAAATTATTTTCATTGGAGAGGTCACAGGAGTTTAACCATCTATAGCAATCTGCAATTTGTTATCTATGTTTTTTGCCCACCCCAGTTTGTATGCTATTTTTGCACATACATTGATTTATTTAATTTGTATTCGTAAAAGTTAAGTTTTAGTTTCTAAATTGTTTTAGCAAACTGCGTATCTTTATAGACCATAACAGCACCACTGTTTGGGCCCTTGTCTGCTGGGGGAGGCTGGCAATGATTGAGATTGTTTGTCCATGGTTCGATGCATGCCTAAACAAAAAAAAGTCGGATTTTTTGCGTATTCAGCATTTTGAATCCGCTGAAAATCTGACGTACACTGTGCTGCATAGAAAGCAAAGATTTTTCACTGTCGGTTTTAAAACCGGGCGGAATATGCAACTTTTTGCATATTCTACCAGATTTGCCATCGATTCACGTATATTCAATTGTACTGGCCTTGGCTTTTGTGCAAATCTGCGCCAAAAACCACAGTCCTGCCACAGTCCAGCAATGTCAAAATGCTGATGGAGTTTTGGACGCCATTTTGACATTGTAGTGTAGACCTAGCCTAATTGTTTGCTGCAAATTATCAGTGCAGGCAAAAACCAGAGACTAAGAGACAGGGAAACAGGGGAGACCCTGTGGAACCCTAGACATAATGGGCCTCTGGACATGGCAAGCCTGGGGCTGTTTTTGGAGTAGTGTGGTGGGGACACAGAGGCAGAAAGCAGGAAGCAGTGTGCAAGAGTCATGTGCAGCCATAGACAGTAGCTGTAGAAAGGGCCCCAAGAATCAACACTACTGGTGGGTCCCCAGAATCAACTTCACTGGTGGGTCCTAGGCACCCCAGTCCCCAGGTGTGTTCCTAATAAAATGGTGAGCAACTGCAACAAAAGTTAAACTATATACTGTATATTAAATTACACAGTGAAGCTGAACAAGCAATATTGGTGTGGTTAACTGGGAGGGTAATTTAGCATATGGTACTGGCAACTCTGCAGGGCAAAAAAGAAATGGTGCCAAGTTTTATGTTCCTTATGGGTAGCGTGAACCTGTGCTATAAGCAGACACATTGCAAATCATGAAGCATAAACCAGCACCAAGAGAGGGTGCCTTTTGTGTTGCTATGCCTCCTCCCCTCATGAGTATATAATATTTTCTATATGGTTACATTAATCTATAGTAGATAATTTATTGGTAACACCATTAAAAATAATATCATTATAACTTTATTATGTGACGTTGGCTCCAGATGTGGTGGTCAGAAAGGTGGCCGGATGTATATTCATGACTGCCTATATCCATCTTTGCATAGAGATCAGGCCTCTAATCTTCCTCACCTCTATTTCAGCGGCAGTTTATCAGCCATCAGAAATCATTTAGAATACTTTACATTTTTATACTTTCATTAATGGTCTCATAATCAAGGTCAAGTAGATTCAGAAGCAGAAGCAGAATTACGTATGAGCGCGCTCCGTCTTATGTAAGGATATATGGTTGTATCCTGAGGGGAAGGCTCTTCATACAGTAAAATATCTTTAATCCTGCATTAACAGTATTTGAAATATTCTGGATTATTAAATGTCCTGGATGATTGAATAGTCATGGAAAAATATATAAGTAATGATGAGAGAAGGAAAATGGAGATGAGTGAGAGGTCATAGATTCAGAGTTGCATAGAAGAACGTTTAGGTTTTGCAGCCATAGAGAATGTCAGGAGATGAGTGTGCAATCTATGTAGCATGAAGATGTCCCAGAGTAAGTGCAGTCTATCTAGAGTTGGATGGTACTGTTTCAGTAATGGAAAGAGATGACACAGAGCAGAGTACAGTCTATGTAACATTGGATGGTGATCTCAGGTGATGTCACATGGAAGTTTGCAGGGCTGGGATGACGGGTAGGTAGAGGTATCCGACTGTCGGTAAGAGGACGCAATAATGTATGGAATGGGCCCACTCTTCCCAGTTCCCGTTGGGTATTGGGGTAATATCGGACGAGAGTTAGTGTCAGCCTTGGGTGAAAAAGAAACACCACTGGTTAACACGAAGCCGCAGCGCTAGTAATGGAGAGACATATGTCGGACATGTCCAATACTGACACTGGAAAAAAATGGTAAAAAATAAGACCACATACACGAGAAAAAACACTTTATTTAAATAAACACTCCCAATTTATTAAATGCATCCAGTGCAGTCTGATGTAGTCCAAACCATCCAATGTAGTCCAAAAGGAGGGAACTGGTAGAAAATTATTAACACTACAAAAACATGACAGTAATAAACTCTAGTCCCTGCACCCCCTCAAGGCCATAGACACCCTGTGTCAAAATTATGCCATAGAAAGTAAGCAAAAAAAGTGTTTAAAAATTTAGACAAGTCTAAAGCTGCACCAATTTATCAATCAGTATGAGCTACTGTAATATATTTGGACTGCCCAAGCTTATGTTGTCCAACTCTTAGACAGTAATAGCTAATGAGGGCCAATGTCCTTTTGACAGACAAAACCAAAGTATAGATGTTTGACCAAATTGCACAGTGCCATGTTTGATGGAAACCAAACACAGCACATCAGCACAAACACCTCACACCTGCTGTCAAGCACAGGGGTGGAAGGGTGATGACCTGTGCTTTTTTTGCAGCCATAGTGTCTGAGCACCTTGCAATCGATTGACCATGAACTTCGCTGTATGCCAAAGTATTCTCACATTCTATTAAAATGTGAGGCCATCTATCCAACAGCTAAAGCTTAGCTGAAACTGGATCAATGATCCCAAGCACACCTAGAAGAGAATGGCTGACAAGGAAAAGAATCAAAGTGGGCAATAGCCTAGTCAAAATCAAGACCTTAACCAAACGGAAACACTTTGCTGGGATCTTAAAAGAGCTGAGCATAATGAATACCCACAAAACTCAGTAAACTAAAGCAACGTTGTAAATCATCGTGGATGACAATTCCTCCAGAATGATGTGAGAGATTACTTCAAGTTATTGCTAATAAAGGTGGCATTACAAGCAAATGATTCAAGGGGTGTACTTAGTTCTTCACATATGGCTTTACATTTTAGGGGTGTACTTAGTTCTGCACAGATGGCTTTACATTTTGGGGTGTACTTAGTTCTTCACACATGGCTTTACATTTTGAGGTGTACTTAGTTTAAGGGGTGTACTTAGTTCCTCACACATGGCTTTACATTTTGGGGTGTACTTAGTTCAAGGGGTGTACTTAGTTATTCACACATAGGTTTACATTTTGGGATGTACTTAGTTTAAGGGGTGTACTTAGTTCCCCACACATGGCTTTACATTTTGGCTTCATTTTTGGTGACATGGTGAAATCAATTGTATGTTGTTGTTCATTTGAGGTTGAATTTACCAAATTTTAAGTCCTTCTATGAACCAGATGTTTTTATTATTCTGGTCCATAAAGCCATAGAATTGAAGGAGGGTGCACTTTGTTTTTCTCATGACTTTATGTAGCATTGGATGCTGATGTCACCGTTTGGGTGCAATTGATGTAACACTGGATGATGATGTCACAGAATAAGTGCAGACTATGTAGCATTGGCAAATGATGTCAAAGAGCACAGTTTGGGGTATATAGCAGGATATGATGTAACAATGCGAATAGTGTGACTTTGGTCATCTTTACTTGAATAACACCAGCCCAGCAGCCTCTAACAGAGGTATAATCCTGTAAATGCGAACCCTGCTTTGTGACAATTCAGTGTTAAGAGTCTTTAGTAATAATCGAGGAATAATCCTTCATTCTCAGGTAGGATGGAGAGCAGGACACAAGTGTGGATGGGATTTCAGGTGCTTTGCTCTTTTCCCGTCTTTACTGCAGGAAAAGCAAGACGCAAATAAATATTATGTGGTGCGGATCTATTGTTAGCGAGATTGTATTTGTCCACTAAATATTCAAATCACCTCTTTAAGGACTAGGAAACATTGCGCCCGTGCATGATCTGGTTACATTATATCCTATTCTTCAGCAGCTCTTGACAATCGCATCTGTACTTATTGCCTTTCAGATTATCTGTCTGGGCTGAAGATTCCTCGGTGGGGGAGGCCCCCGTACCTCGGTTCTGTCCTATCAGTTTTCAATATCACTTTCCTATTTATCTAAGAGCTGATCAGACATTCATAGCTTTATTTTTTTTTCCCCGAGACATGTCTAGAAAACAGGCCATTATTGTTGTACTGCAAAAAGGCACATCCAGATATTAGCACTGATGCTATATGTATGGATATATACATATATGCACATGTAGATATACACTCACTAGCTACCTTTGAATACAGCAGAGGTGATTCTTTTTTTACTTATTTACGGACTAGTAACACAATTCTTATAATTTTTAGATAGGACTGCGGGTTTATCTGCATTATGTGTATCATGATATAGAAAAAATGCAAAGGTAAACAGGAAATGTTGTTTTCATGTATCTTTTAATATCCACACATTATAACTATCTATCTATCTATCTATCTATCTATCTATCTATCTATCTATTCCTCTTTGTATCTATCTAGCTATTTATCTAATATCTATCTATCTATCTATCTATCTATCTATCTATCTATCATTTATCTATCTATCCCTCTTTGTATCTATCTATTCCTCTTTCTATCTATCTATCTATCTATATATATATCTATCTATCTATCTATCTATCTAATATTTATTTATTATCTATCTATCTTTCTATCTATGTATCTAATATTTATTATCTATCTATCTATCTATCTATCTATCTATCTATCTATCTATCTATCTATCTATCTATCATCATTTATTATCTACCTAGCTATTTATCATATCTATCTTATCTATCTATCTATCTATTTATTACTATCTATCTATCTATCTATCTATCTATCTATCTATCTATCTAATATTTATTATCTATCTATCTATCTATCTATCTATCTAACATCTATTTATTATCTACCTAGCTATTTATCTAATATCTATCTATCTATCTAACATCTATTTATTATCTATCTATCTACCGCTCTCATATCTATCTATCTATCTATCTATCTATCTATCTATCTATCTATCTATCTATCTATCTATCTATCTATCTTTCTCATACCTATCTATCTTTCTATCTCTTACCTATCTATATTTCTATCTCCTACCTCATATCTATCTATCTATCTATCTATCTATCTATCTATCTATCTATCTATCTATCTATCAATGTATCTATCTAACATCTATTTATTATCTACCTACTAATTATCTAATATCTATCTATCTATCTATCTATCTATACCTCATCTATCTATGCAATAATCACCTATGTTTATCTATTTTGTATCTTAATATTGTATTTTACTTGTTAGTTTGTTTTGTTAATCTTGAGTCTGATCAGAGATGATGCTTCCTTGCTTGTATAATAGCAGAATATAGCTCCACTCAACTATTTCATGCTAGGTTACTTTTCCTGAGCTAAAAGCAGTTTTCCTATTTGACCATTTTATGAAAAAGTTCACATGACGTTCACCAAGTCTCTGTGTCAGGGCAGAACAGCAGTGAAGTAGTAGCAGAGCAACAAAAAGGCTGATCTTCAGTATCTAGCAGTCTTCAGCTGCAGTGAAGAGGACTCAGGAACCGTCAAAACTTAGGCATGGTCATGCTGATAAATTGATCTATCTATACCTATCGAGGCTAACCCAATGACAGATTGCCTAAAAGTCTGCTGCACCTAGCATTTCCATGACATATGCTGTAACCAGTATCTTTAAATTAGATAATATCTCACATGCAAATCACCTTATCGTAGAGCCTAAAAAGAAACTAAAGTAAGACCTGGTCCTCTCTATCTAAAACTATTATTAAGCTATGTACACACATGCACGATTTTTAGCTTTTCAGCTGATCATATTTTTAATCTGCAAAATTTACTGTTCATCGCTGTGTAACCCTCAATAGAAAATCTTCTTCTGCATACATGGATTTATTATTACTAGATTTCCAAAACCTAAAACCATCTAGCAAATATAGACATTTTATATATTCACTGTCAGATTCTGAGCTCCATTTGTACTGACCACAATAAACGCACAAAAAAACGAAGTGCATCCAGCCATGTAAATGGCATAGATTTTGACATGCATTTCACATTGCAGTGCTAACTAAGATTGATTCAAAGGCACAGCCACCATCTATACTAGTGTATCTATGCTAGTTTATCAGAAATTATTTTATTTGTCTATCAAATCTATACGTTGCATTGCATACTATTGCTTTTAACTATACAGAGGAATGATGCCTCCATTTAGGTTATCTACCCGCTCCATCTCACAGTTACTAACCATCGTATGCTATGAGGCTGTAGCTTATCTATCTATCTTCTGAATACTGGAGGTCATATCCAATATAGTATATCTGAATAGGACTACAAAAAAGAGGTATGTGAATAGTAGGACCATCCAATTTGTATTAATTCTTAACTTTGATAAAACTATCTATACTTCAAATATTTTCATCTATCTAATCAATCATTAATTATTATCTATCTACCGCTCTCATATCTATCTATCTATCTATCTATCTATCTATCTTTCTCATACCTATCTATCTTTCTATCTCTTACCTATCTATATTTCTATCTCCTACCTCATATCTATCTATCTATCTATCTATCTATCTATCTATCTATCTAAACTATTCAAGTATATCATTAACATCTATTTATTATCTACCTAGCTATGTATCTAATATCTATCTATCTATCTATCTATCTATCTATCTATCTATCTATCTATCTATCTATCTATCTATCTATCTATCTATCAATGTATCTATCTAACATCTATTTATTATCTACCTAGCTATGTATCTAATATCTATCTATCTATCTATCTATCTATCTATCTATATCCCCATCTACTGTATGAAATAAAGTCACCGGTAATGTTTAACTATTTTGTTCTTTAATATTGTATGCTTTACTTGTTAGTTGTGGGTTTTGTTAAGTCTTGGAGCCTGTTCAGAGATGATGCTGTCCCTTGCTTTGTAGTAATAGCAGGAAAATAGCTCCACTCAACTATTTCATGCTAGGTAACTTTTCCTGGAGTAAAAGCAGGTTTCCATTTGACCATTTTATGAGAAAAAAGGTTCACAGTGACGTTCACCAAGTCTCTGTGTCAGGGCAGAACAGCAGTGAAGTAGTAGCAGAGCAACAAAAAGGCTGAGCTGCTACAGGGTTCTAGCAGCGACAGCTGCAGGGAAGAGGACCTCAGGGGAACCGCTCAGAAACTTAGGCATGGTCAGTGCTGAGAAAATTGCTGTATTTAGCCCTACGAGGCTAACCCAAGGGTGACAGATGCCCTAAAAAGTTCTGCTGCACCTTAGCAGTTGTCCAGGACTAGTATGGGCCTGTAAGCCAAGTAGTCTTCTGAGAATTAGAGATAAATCTCCTGCAAGACACCTTATCGTAGAGACCTAAAAAAGAAACAAAGTAAGACCTGGTCCTCCTATCTAAAAGTATTAGTGTAAGGCTATGTTCACACAGCACCGGATTTTGGTAGGCTTTTCAGCGGATTCAGTATTTTTAATCTGCCGAAAATTTGACTGTTCCCATCGCTGTGTAACCCTCAATAGACAATCTGTCTGCATAGCATGGATTTTTTACTGAGGGTTTCCAAAACCTAAAACCATCTAGCAGAATATAGAACATGTTGTATATTTCACTGTCAGATTCCTGGAGCTCCATTGTACTGGACCACAATAAACGCACAAAAAAAACGAAGGTGCAGTCCAGCCATGTGAAAATGGCATAGGATTTTGGACAGCATTTTCACATTGCAGTGTAGACTTAAGATGTGAGTTCAGAAGGGCACAGCCAGGCCAGTGTATACTGGTGTTCATATTGTGTTTTTCAGAAATGTTTTTTTGTGCAGAACTATACGTTGCATTTGGCATATATTGCTTTTAACTTATACAGGGAGGAATGGATGCCTCCATTTTGGTTTTCTGCACGCCGCCCATCTCCACAGGTTACTAGACCAGTGCGGTGTGCTTATGAGGCTGGTGCTTTTTTCTCTCTGGATTATGGAGGTCAGATGACCCAAATGAGAAGTCTGAATAGGACTCAAAAAAGAGGTAGGAATAGTGTAGGACCATCCACATTGGTGTCCTGTTCAAAGTCGGGGATGGCTTAAACATTTTTGATCAAAACATGTGAACTAAGAACTTCAAAGTTTTTTTTCATGTATTGTAGATAGCATTAATGCTTTTTTTGCAGGTTTCCATGTCGTTTGATAGAAGGGCACAGGACCCAACTTCTGGGTAGGAATCATGATTTGTTTATTGTGTGAACAGACTGTGTGGCACACTTGCCAACTCTCCTGGATCATCCAGAAAGCTTCTGAAAAAAGAATTGTCATTTCGGGCTCCCAGAAAAATTGGCGACTCTCTTGAACCAACAGCTGCAGGTGCTGGCTGTAATGTACAGCTGGGCCTCCAATGCACTGGCTGGGATCAGATCTAGGTCCATTCTTGGCCATTTAACCCTCTAGATACCATGGTCAGTTGTAGCAGTGGCATCTAGGTGGTTGACAAACAAATGGGGCTCCCTCTGTCAATCATCTGCCCCACCGCAACACAAGTGCAGGGTGCTGATTGCCATGGCAACAGGAGCCTACATAATGGTCTTTCAGGTCTGTCATGCACAAAAGGGTATTAGACCCTGCCAGAGACAGAGTGCCTGTCCCAGGCATAATACATAGCAACAGAGTAATCCAAACAGTACACATTGTGAAAAAAAGAAAATACCAGAATTGCTTTTTTTTTTATTTATCCAGCCTCACAAAAAACTGAATAAAAAATGATCAATAACTCTTATCTGCCTCAAAATTGTATCAATAAAAATATCAACTTATCCCACAATTAGAAAGCCCTCACACAACTCCATTCACAAAACTTAAAAAAGTTGTCGCACTTAGTTCTGATCTAAAATTGTGATTTGAAGTGTTTGTAAGTGGAAAATATGATGCATGGATGTGTGGCAGAGTGTGTGTAAGAAAGGAGTAGCTTGTAAAGGGGGTTGTGGCCTGTGAAAGGGGAGTGGCTTATACAATAAAAAAAATCTGCATTTTTTGAATCCCCCTAAATACATTTTTCAGAAGTTGGCATTGCTGTGAGATGCAATATTTCTGAGGCAGATTCTAATCCTAGAAGAACCACATATTGGACACCTAAAGTGAAAGATAATGCACGGCACTCCAGTGCCGTGGATTATCTTTCACTTTGGACTTTAGCTTTGGCTTTTCCACTGAGCACCCATACAGCTTGTTCGGTGTGCGGCACCATTTTCTATATAACATATTGGACACCTGTGTTGTGGACACAGGTTTAGGGGGATCCATGGTGGAGGTCACAGCCAGGCCTCCTGATCTTTGTCTTGGAGAGAAAGTACAAGGAATCGTCCTGTATGATAAGACCGTTCAAAAAACTGTTGTTTGTCTGCTCTAAGGGTGACATGTCCAATTAGAGCTGCGCCATTGTTTTGTATATTTTGTGCCAAAAAACTGTTGGCACCCTATTCTCTATATAAATTAACTGTCACACACCAAAACTAGGCGCATTATAGACCAGGCACGATACATTTGATTGCACCTAAAGTAGGCGCATCAAATATGCTAGCAATGATATACTATGCACCTAAGTTATGCCATGTGTCTATATAGTGAACATTGTGCTGCTGAAAGATTGTGGGAGGGAACGGTCTCACTCTTGCCAGTCCCCATAGAGCAGAGCAGGTGATTGTGGAGGCATGATTGTAGGGTAAAAAGGGCATCTACTGCTTTGCCATATAAGCCTGTCAGAGAAGTTGCAAAACACACTAAAATTGGCAGGTTTGCGCTGAAATCCCTACATATATCACCTACATAGGTTTCATAAGGGGTAACTACCCTTAGGACATAGCCTAAGGGTAGTTTCCGCTTATGAATCCTATGTAAGTGATATATGTAGGGATTTCAGTGCTCCTTCCCCCAGTGATACACCTCCTACCTTTTGTAGGATTTATATTCATATTTGACATATTTTGGTCATTTTTTAATTTTGTCTACACTGCAACAGACAAAAAACTGCCCAAAAGCGTCCGTTTTTTTCTCTGATGCAGGACCATGTTTTTGTCACGCTTTGTACAAAAACCGCAGTCGCTTCTCGTTTTTTGCCGTCCCCCATACAATTGTATTGTATGGGAAAACGGCAAGAAAACGGGAAGCACCGGCTTATTATACAACATGTTGTATAATACGCCGGCACGGAAAGATGAGCAGAGAAAAAAACGAGCTGTGTAGACAGCAGCTCGTCTTTTCTATTGCCGTCTATGGGGCCGCAGGAAGGATTGTATCTTCAGCGCTTTTAAAAAACGAAAAGCAGCGAAGATACGATTGTATTCCTGTGCAGTGTGGACATAGCCTTACTTGGTAAGATTATTTTGTGTGCTGTTTTTTTTTAATCTTTTTACTCATATGTGCTATTCTGCTATATTCTGGTACCCGTGACTGTGTTATTTTGTTACCTTTTGGTAATTTTTAAGATTACTTCAAAGATTTTTTTGGGTGATTTTGTACAATAAAGACACATTTAATTATTCAGCTCACGGATGTGTATGGATGTTTGTTTAGCTTTTAGTGGTGGCCATCCCATACCTCTGTATTCTTACACCTCAAGTCACATCCAACTCACTGAGCAGTGCAATATGAAGTATCAGTGGAGCGATGAAATCAAGTTAGTATCCACACACCGACATGGTGCGTCTTCCTCTTCAGAAACCTGACCCCTTTTAAACTACGCTAATTGCTCCCCATCTAGCCAGCCAGTGTTTTACTCTGCGCTGATGAGGAGCAAAACCCTGAAACAGCTCTCTGCAGGTGAACAAACTGGCATGGCTTTATTAATTCCTTTCACATTGTAAGGCTCAGTGAGTGGGATGTGACTTGAGGAACACTACATTCAATAAAGGGTGTGTCTGAGAACCAGCTCTTTTAGAATATATTTAAAGAAAGCAGGTAACTGCACCCAAAACCTACAGCTTAATGAACCATTGTTAATAAGAACTTTTCTCTCTTTGTGAGAACCATAAAGCATGTTGATCTCGACATATTTGTTTTGACATTAGCAAGCATATGTGCTTTCCTGAGAGTTAGGGTGAGTTCACACGATGGCTTTTTCAGCACTGACACTACCGAAAAAGCGTTGTTTCTGATTGAAAATTCTTTGCTTTATTGTTGTCATCTACACAAGGTCCATCACCTTACCATCTGGTGCTGGTTGGGTTCTGGCCCTCTTAAGCATCTATCTATCTATCTATCTATCTATCTATCTATCTATCTATCTATCTATATATCTATCATCTATTTATTACCTACCTAGCTATGTATCTAATATCTATCTATCTATCTATCTATCTATCTATCTATCTATCTATCTGTCTGTCCTTCTGTCTGTCTATACCATATCTATCTTTCTATCCATAGTCATTCATCTATTTTATCCAATATTTTTCCCCACCATATGTCTTCATTAGATAGATAGACAAATAGATATGTAGGTAGATACACAGATTATTGCTATTGCTATACTACTACTAATAATAATATCTACAATGTGATCCTTTGAAACAAGTCTTAAGCACTTTGAAACAGTGCTTGTCATATTAGGATAATGTTTCTATCTATCTATCTATCTATCTATCTATCTATCTATCTATCTATCATCTATTATTACCTACCTAGCTATTTATCTAATATCTATCTAATATTTATTTATTATCTATCTATCTACCTATCTATCTATCTATCTATCTATCTAAATCCAAAAAGATCCACAGCACTCCGTCCAGTTTCAAAAGAAAAAAATCTTTTATTCACCCATGAGCCAGCAACGTTTCAACCCCACAAATGAGTCTTTCTCAAGCCTTGAGAAAGACTCCATTGTGGGGTTGAAACATTGCTGGCTCATGGGTGAATAAAAGATTTTTTTCTTTTGAAACTGGACGGAGTGCTGTGGATCTTTTTGGAATTATTACTTGGTCTTGGTCAGGACTTATTCCGCTGGCACCCACTTTTTGAGGAGAGTGCTGCATATTTTTTTATTTATGTATCTATCTATCTATCTATCTATCTATCTATCTATCTATCTAACATCTATTTATTACCTACCTAGCTATGTATCTAATATCTATCTATCTATCTATCTATCTATCTATCTATCTATGCATCTATCTATCTATCTATCTATATGTCTGTATGTATGTCTATAACATATCTATCTTTCTATAAATATTCATTCATCTATTTTATCCAATATTGCTCAACACCATATGTCTTTATTAGATAGATAGACAAATAGATATGTAGGTAGATACACAGATAGTTAGTTATGCTTGTGATTACATTAGTACTACTATTGCTACTACTACTACTAATAATATCTACAGTGTGATCCTTTGAAACAAGTCTTAAGCACTTTGAAACGGCGGGTCGCTTTTATCCTTTATTTTCGCCGCTCGTCATATTAGGATAATGTTTCAGCTTTACGTGCACTTATCAGAACATTAAGTACTGTAAAAACAAAATTATAAAGGGAAAAGGAAACCAAAGGAACAGAAAAAAGCTAGTAAAAGCAGCGAAAATAGGAAAAAAAGGAAGATGATGCATAGACAGGATCGAGTGAGCAGTCATTATGAGGATCATATTCTCACTGTATTTTGATATATGATCTGCTCTATGAGCTCTGCTGTGCAAATAAGGACACTGAGTGACCAACGACCAACCAGGAAAAGTTTAAAGTTTCTTAATTATCATATGAGAAAATTTAAAGCAGAGTTTATACCCTATTAGACGATGAACTGCAAAAACGTTTCTGTTTTCTTCTAGGAACAGCGCCATCCCTGTTCAAAGGATGTGTGTGATTCTGCAGTTCAGCTTACTTAAAGGGGTTGTCTCGCTACCATGATTGGGTTTTAATTATAAGACAAGCTACTTTGCAATATATGTTCATTACAAATGTCCTACTGATTTTGAGTTATCCCTGTTAGTAGTAGTGCATCAGCTCCTGAAATCACTATAGCCACCTACCTGTTGATCTTTATCTCACTGGCTGTCAGGTCTGATGACTCATCACCTTCTGAATACAGGTCTAAACACAGAGCCCCTCCCACACAGTATGTTTCTGTAGTGAAGGGCAGGGGGAGGGCCTGGCTTCTGAGTCTGTGTGGGTTAACCCTGTGGTGTGCCTGCTCCTCCTGCTCTCTACACAGATTGAGGAGAGCAGAGATGGGGCTGATCTGTAGTCAGTAAATGTGAAAAGCAAGAAGTGTGTTACTAAAAATCCATGATGTGTTTTGTGGAGCTCTGATATAAATAAAAAGAACAGATCAGGGGGGCATGTGAACGGTTTTATGCTCTGCTGTAAATTTGTGACACATTGTGATTATTGTAACTCACTTCACAGCTGCCCTGTGTCTGTTCTGACAGGATTTGGTTTGTTGTTACTGGAGATGTGGAGATTTGTATGCTAAGCAGGGTATAGGAACACTTACATCCCCCCTGCTGTGCTATTTAGCATACACAGCTTCACAGACCTTTTCCACACTCATAGATCAGCCCTCTCCTGTCTCCGTGGAGCTGACAGTGCAGCTGATCTAGCAGCCTGCAGAAGACCTAGGCAGGCACACACAGGGTTAACTCTGGCAGCAAACCCCCTCGCCTTCCCCCTGCTGTATATAAGTTATGGAGGAGAGCTGTCTGTGTGATGAGGGGAGGGGGGGAAGAGGTAGGAGAAGAGGCAGACAAGAAGCACGCCCCTCAATTCAAAAATCCTTTGCTGCCAGAAGCATTGAAGTGGGCTGAAAGCCTGTAATGAGACAACTCCTTTAAAGTAAGACAAATATTGTCTGCAATATATGTCTTAAAGAGTTGTCCCATGAAGGAACATCGTGTAACAGGTTGGCTCATAGATAGCTACGAGACAATCTTGCTATAGAATGAGGGTGGCGAGTGCTGCCATCCTCCCCATTCACTTCTATGGGAGTGTGTATCGTTATATTCAGAGCTCCCATAAAAATGAATGGGGAGGACAGTTTTGACCCAGCAAAAGTGCAGATAGCACTAAACAGATGACCAGAAAACCAATTGTAACATACATATGTAGATGTTTTTGGTAGGAGCATGAATGAGGAAAAACGATTTTAATCTGTCTTATAACATGATCTTTTGGGCATTTATTGACTTTGAAGTGTTCCGGGCTTCCTGCAATAAATCCCCTCCGCTCTCGAGTAAATGTTCTAGTGGTCTCTTGAGTGGACACTAGAGCATCGATAACTAGCTATCACCTACTAGTTTGGGGTCCAAACTTTTTTAACTCAAGGTATCAACTGTGATATTACCATGGTACTATGGGAGACATGTATGGAACTAGGCAGATCGAAGTGCATTTTCACATCTATTTTTCAGTGTCAAATACACCTGAATGTATGAAAGTGGTTTTTGTGTGCTCATAAATGGTGTCTAAAGTTCAACGTGCCTCACCTATGTGTTATTCACATTATGGAACTTAGAGGCATAAATAATGCGCCAAACATGTATAAAGGTTATATACAGGCTGGAAATAAAAGAAACATCATTATAATAGCATACCAGTGAATAGAAATTATGGTACTGATCCTGCTTGGTGAACCAAATGTCCCAGCAAGACCTGTGCTGTGCTTGCTATTGCTGTATGTAGAATAAAGGATGAGAGCAGCAAAAATAAATTTTAATTTAATGTAGTAAAAATTAAAAATGTAAAAATCTGAAGAACATCATCAGTGGGTTACTTAATGTAAAATTAGTTTTAGATTCTATTGATTTTAAATACATTTTATAGGAGATATTTTTATACTTTTGAGATATTATATATCTTTATATTAATTTTATATAATAACATGTTTTACTAAATATAAATAATTTTATTTTATAGAGTTTGTTAATTATCATAAATTACTTTTTATTATTGTACTGCTGTAAGATGAGAGATATTGGACATTATTTTCCCTAACAGAAAAATCTAGCTCCACTTCGACTCCTCAGGCTCAGGCAGACCACATTGAAACAAGTCTGCCTGTCCGAGCAGTAATGCGTCTAGTTTTGCCGACCCACATTCATACATGTGTCCAATAATACAAGTGTGGTGCGATACACCTCCATAACACCCCCAGAACACCCCCTCATTTTAGGCACATTAAAAAGTGAACAAATGAACATGTTAGACGCCAAATGAACAATGCGCCTAACACATTCATTTGGCGCATTAGACATCGTAGCCTACTCCCTTTGGCGCATTTATGCCAGAAAAGGGTGAAAAACCAAGTCATACATGTCTCCCTATGTGGCACTGGCAATATTACAGAAAACACTAAGGGATCAGGCTTTGCAATTTAAGGACGACCCAGATTTTGGAAAAAGGGAACAGACTCTACGGGTTTCTGTAGATAAATATCATTTGGCCCTTAAGAACCGTAAACATAAACAGTACTCTAGGGATTTAGCGGACTTTAAAGAAGGACGTGTTTATCAGATTTTGAAGCAACAGACATATCCATCAAAGGGGGCCCAATCTTCGGACTTAGAGTCCACGGATACTGAGACTCGCCCAGTGGGTAGAGCTAGACCCCGAGGTCGACCCCAAGGTAGGGGTAGAAAATGGGTCAAAGGAGCCGTGGAGACTATTATGGACACTCCTCCTCTTCACCTTCTTTTTTAGAAGGGAGGGGTGGTCCACCATACCATCTACGGGAACGACAGGTGTCATAACTGGGGAGAGCCAGCAAATTATTAATTTATCAAGTAGAGTCTTGAGTGGAACTGAATATTCCGTTCTATCTCGCGGACTAACTTTTGTTCCAACGACAACGTTCAGGGACTTTACTTGGATAAAGGATTTACATTTGTTTGCGCGTAAACTTAAGTGGCGTAAATTCTTTAAGGTCAAGGACACTCAGGAAGGTAGAGAACTGGGTCTCTCGGTTGAGGAACTTGGCGGTGTACGTGTACTCACCTCTCTACTTGAGGAAGGTGAGAGACAAGGGGCTTATACAGATTTAAGACCAAAAAGCACCAGGATGCCACCTGCAATGGATACTCCGGAGATAGACCTGTTTGTAAAACTGGTCACTAGGGAACTGACACTACTTGGGGTGAGGACTCTTCCGTTTAGTAACAACCTGTCCAAATCGGAAATGCAATCCCTATTGATGTTAGAACAGGACAAATCCCTTGTATTTAAGCCTTCTGACAAGGGAGGAAATTTAGTTCTGATGGTTCAGGATCAATATCTTAAAATGTGTACCGATTTACTGGAAGATAAGAGCTGTTATTCCATGGTCAAAAGGGATCCCACAGACAAATTTTCTGGGGAACTACAAGGGCTACTGGATGAGGCGCTGAATAGTGGCCTCATATCAGCGGCTGAACATAAATTTATGTCACCCTCGAATCCCCAGACACCAACATTTTATGCGCTACTAAAAGTGCACAAGGGACTAGATCCATTGAGGGGTAGACCCATAGTGTCAGGAGTTGATTCGATCACTCAGAATGCTGGCATCTATGTGGATAGAATTCTGCAAGGTTTTGTGCTTAGTTTGCCATCATACATCCGTGACACCTCCGATTTGCTGCGTCGACTAGAGGGTATCTCTGTAGGTCGTGAAGTCCTCCTACCTCTATAGATGTCGATTCCCTATACAGTAGCATTCCCCATGAACTTGGGGTTAAAGCAATTGAGTTTTTTCTGAACACTAGGGGCATCCAGCATCAACAACTTCGTAATAAGGCTGTTGGATTTCATCTTGCGCCATAATTATTTCTTGTTTAATGGGTGTTACTTCCACCAACTCAGGGGCACAGCTATGGGGAGCCCTTGTGCTCCGACATACGCAAATTTGTTCCTAGGCTGGTGGGAGGCTACCATAGTTGGTCAATTTGAGGATGATCAATGGCCCCCCCCAGGTTTTATTCTGGGGGAGGTTCATTGATGATATTTTCATCCTCTGGGAAGGTACTAAAAGCGCCTTTGAGGCATTTGTGCAACATCTTAATGTTAATAACATCAATCTGCGTTTCACATATGATATTCAGGAGTTGAGCCTTCCCTTTCTTGATGTAAGGATCATGAAAAGTAAGAATGGTTGTATTCATACTGATCTATATAGGAAGCCCACAGCGACAAACAGCCTTTTACGATGGGAGAGTCATCATCCCCTTCGACTAAAACAAAGTATACCCAAGGGTCAATTCCTCAGAATCAGACGAAACTGTTCTAGAATGAATGATTTTCATTATCAAGCAAGGACTTTGAGTGACTGATTTGTTAATCGAGGTTACCCCCGTGAAGTTGTAGCCTCAGCATATGAGTTTGTTTTGGGGCAAGATAGAACGTGCCTCTTGAACCTTCATTTAAGGGATAGAGCTGGTGATAATTATAACGAGGGTGGTAAAGCTAGATTGGTGGCCACATTTGATGATAAAAATTGAGATGTGGTTGAGATATTGATGAAGTACTGGTGCATCCTGCAGATGGATCAGGATTTGAGGGGTATATTCCTGATTACCCACAAATCACATACCGGAAGGGCCGTTCCCTAAGAGACCGCTTGGTCCGTAGTCATTTTGAATATCATTTTGAACAGAGGACGAGGTGGATCAATAGTAAACCTATGGGCATGTATAGGTGTGGTTCTGGTTGCATAGCTTGTCCGGTTATTAAACAAACAAAAACTTTTTGTAGTGCAGTAGATGGTAAGGAATATAGCATCAAAGATTTTGCCAATTGTAAAACGGAAGGTCTGGTATATTTATGTACCTGTCCATGCCCGATAGATTATATTGGCAAAACTAAGAGACAACTAAGAAGATGGATAGGGGAACATGCGTCTGATGTTAAACACAAAAGAGATACCTCCATAGCACGTCATGTCCATGAGTTCCATAATGGAGATTTCAAGGTTTTGAAGTTTAATGCGATTGAAGTGGTTAAGACCATCAGCAAGAGGAGGTAACTGGGATCAAAGGATCCTATGCAAAGAAACAGAATGGATCTACCGTATGGGTTCTTTGCATCCTGGCGGTTTGAACGAAACCTTATATTTTGAATGCTTTATTTGAGCTGCCTGTTCCATTGGTTTATTTTGTGCCCCTTTTAGGTTTATTGGGTTAAGTTCCTGAGGAATAGTGGTCAATTTTTCCATCTAGTTCTTTTTTGATTTTGACCCGTTTATGGTATCAGTCTGGGGGGTTTGCCTAACTATTGGTTATCTATTCACCAAGTTGGGACCTTTCAGTTATTTGTACCCCCGGTTCTGACTATGCCTACTTGTCCCAAATATTTTATTTTTTTAAATATCTTGGTTTTGTTTTATTGTTTAATTAGTTATATGTACTTACTGAATAACAGACAGTATTAACATCTAAATATTATAAATATCTAAATGTTGGGGGTTTCTATTTATACCTTATTCATCATTTTAGCCCTTAGTAACGATATCTGTGATCATCTGCGCATGTGCGAATCAACAGAGTAGCGCAATGCATTCCACTAGTTAACTTCTGCAGTGGTGTGGGGGCGCACGCGCAGTTCGTGGCATCAGGGACTTCCCAATGGCGGCCCTCGTTGGAGCGCAATGCGTTTTCCCCTGCAAAAAAGGGCAATACACTACGTGGAAATCCCCAAAGAAGCATTTATGCTATTATCTCATGAAAAACTTTTAGATCTCGGTTCAATATTTTGATCAAAAGTTTTAAGCGCCCACGACTTTTCCGTGATCTCAAAACGGGGGAGTCCTATGCATCTTTACCTCTTTAATGAGCCAACAGGCCCCTCATGGGTCAAAAACCCACCTCCATTATTCAGAGAGAAAAAATAAAAAACACCCCAACCCGCAAGTGCCCTTCTTTGAGCTGTGAAGTGGGCGGGGGCGAAACCCAAAATGGAAGCCCCCCTTCCTTCCCCTAAGGTTTAAAATCAATGTACACCAAGTTTAACTTTGTTTCTGCCACAAAAAAAATTTTTTGAAAAAAAAGTAGCAAACCTGGGGGCCATGGCAGGGCTGCGGCACACATGTAATTATACATTAACACCGACCGCCGCCAGCGGCACATTTCTGCAAACAGGGCAATACACTACGTGGAAATCCCTAAAGAATCATTTTATGCTATCTATATACATGAAAAAACTTTGAGACTCTCGGTTCACATATTTTGATAAAAAGATGTTTTAAGCTGCCCACGACTTTAAACGTGATCTCAAAAATCGGGCAGTCTATGCTATCTTTACCTCTCAATCGAGCCAATCAGGCCTCTCACTGGGTCAACCGCCCTCCATTATTCAGAGAGAAAAAAATAAAAAACACCCAACTGCAAGCTGCCCTTCTTATGACAGCCTGTGAGAGGGGGCGGGGACAGAAACCCAAATGGAAGCACCCCTTCCTTCCCATATAGATTAAAATCAATGTACACCAAGTATAACGAATTTTATCCCACACAAAAACATTTCTGAAAAAACGTATGCAAACCTGGGTGCCACTGGCAGGGCTGCGGCAACACATGTAATTATACATGTACACACACAGACCGCCGCCAGCGGCACACTAGGCAAAAAGGGCAATTACTTACATGGAAATCCCAAAAGAAGCATTTATGCTATCTATTCATACATGAAAAAACTTTGAGACTCTCGGTTCACATATTTGATCAAAAGATGTTTTAAGCTGCCCACGACTTTCAACGTGATCTCAAAGTCAGCAGTCCTATGCTATTTTACCTCCCCAATCGAGCCAATCGGGCCCTCTCACTGGGTCAACCGCCCTCCATTTTTCAGAAAAGAAAAAATAAAAAAAACCCAACCTGCAAGCTGCCCTTCTTATGACAGCCTGTGAGAGTGGGCGGGGACAGAAACCCAAAATGGAAGCACCCCTTCCTTCCCATATAGGTTAAAATCAGTGGTGCGGTGGGCGCATGCACGGTTGGTGGCCGCTCGGTGGAGCACGCCACTCAGTTGAGGAAGTACTCCGTGACTGGAGGAGTGATGTGATTGGCACATCTGTGATTTGGGACGCTATTAAAGGGCTGCCACTTACAATGGTGGTTGCCCTCATCATCAGTAGGAGCCAGGCCATTGGTGGGAATGCCAGGTAGTAGCCATCCATTTATATCTATACCTGGGTATCCCTTAACTGAATGTTTGGACACTGTTTTTTAACCTCTGAGGAACCCTAAATAATTGCAAGTGGGAAACGCGTCGTGTTCGTTGTTTTTTGATGTGGTTTATGTATTTTTTTGTAATTGGGGATAGGACATATCTGAGGTCTTAGTTTGTGGGGCCGCCCTTTTCAGGGCGATGTCTCCACTTTATTAATTTCCCTCTTAGGGACTTCTGTGGTATTGTATGAGTATTTTCAATAATATATCTATTGTGAGGTATTGGCATCACGTTATATGCGATTGTACCCTCGGTATGTTTACCTGTCCTAGGTGTTTATTACCATTATTTTTGTTTGTGTTTGTGTGGGGTACTTGTTATATTTTAGCGCATATCTATTAAAAGGTATATTTTAATTGGGGTTATATTCTGCTGTGACTTTTGTAAAAACCCAATGTAATACATTTTTGCTTGCAGTGTGGTATTACAGACAATGCCCAGAACCAGAATTCCCACCATCTCCTGTTTGTAAACCAACTGAATAATAACAAAGACAAACCACACATGTTCATAAAACAATAGAGTTTTGACATCAAAAATAAAAACCAACAATATTAATAATAACTTTGTTTAATCACCAGTGAAGCTATAAACATAGGGCCTCATGTATGAAAACTTATTAGGTCTAAGACTTTCTTTTTTGTATGCAACAATCGAGCTCCCTCTTATTTCATATAGTGCCCTGAAAAAAATTAAAGGAGAAATTGTTTTGGGTTTCTTGGGCAACAAAGAAATTTTAGACCCAAAAAGTTTCTACATGTCGCCATATTCTTTTTTCTTCCCCCCCAAAAACTCTAAAAACCTGTCTACCTAATTATTAGTGGTGAATCAACCCCAGATATTCATGACCAGGGAGGTAGAGTGTGTGTGTCCTCTTTTCTTCAAAAGGTCAGGTAAAAAGGAGTATGTATATAGGCCCGCTCCAGGGCAATCCGGTGACCCAATTTGGGTGAGCTTCACAGTGCATGAGCGAATGCCAGAAATTGCTACCCCCGCTTGAGGACCTATGCAGCAGCATGTAGAAGCCTGAGGCCAAACAGCAGAGGGAAGGGGGAGCCAAACAAGATGGCCGACTCAAAGATGATTGATAAGCAGGGGAAACTAGTTCCCTTCATCCCCCTTCCTCCCTTAACAGTTGTGGTGAGTTCCTACATAGGGGTCCTCTACCAATAGCCTTCCATTAAACTTAAAGAGATGTGCTCACCATGCTGTTTTATAGAGCCACAGCCAGCTTCAGGCTCACACTTTCTGGTCAGGCTCAGTTCTACGGCAGTGATTGGCATATCAGCTTTGTTGTTTCTAGCTCAGCCTGTTAGAGGGACATTAATGATTAATAATGAAGACACAAGACTATAGATCTCTAAAGGGACACAGAATTTCAGTAAGAAACATTAAAAAGCTCCGTCCTGCTGATAACAAACAGCAAGGAGTGACGTCACCATCCCGGACAATACTGGTAGAGTCTGTTAGAGCAGAGAGAAGTGGTCGTAACCTAGAGAAGCCTGTGTACACAAGAAGGATATAACCTCTGAAGGGAAGCAAAATCAGAACAGCAATTATTTTGTAATAATCTTTATTTACCTTTGCTCATGTTTAAAGCTAATTAAGGAAACAGAAATACCCCTTTTACAAGGCAATGGGCCCTCTTTCTGGCTTTGGTGGGGCTTAAACCTCTGCACCTTCCAAAAATAACCCATTATGCATGTCCCTATAATAATGACAGTATTTCCAGTATTCGAAATGACACAAACAGGAAGGCATTTGTTACACCTCACAGCATATTATACTCATCACTTCATAGTAAGTTGACCCTGTCACTTGTTTGGCCCCGCACCAAATTACATGTCATATATGTACAAAAACAAGTTTTAAATTAGTGTACATCTTTTATGCTTTCGATAAACCCCATCACTTGCACCATCTTTCTAATGATACATATGACCCATTGTCCCGCCATTGATGCCATGTTTTCCTTATAAACAGCTTCTGACAATGAACAGTGTTATTTACAGCTGTGTCCATGAGATGGGATCTATACCTTCACACATTTTCCTAAGCAGATGCCTGGATCAGCACTCTCAACAGTCAGACAGAGATCTGCGCAGGCAATTAATGAAACAGCAGTATGTGAACTGTATTTACACATGGTCAGGGGGCTGTGACAGGTGTGAAACTCAGGTATTTATGGCAAGTTTTAAACCCCGTCATAGAGACGTGTTGGTAAATGATATATACAGGTATTTATAGAGACCAACATAAACTAATAGCAACGTAAAGGCATAAAAACTCTACCATCGCTATAAAATAACTTACAAAAACTAAGAAATAGAAGTATGTAAAAGCTAGAATGCAATATGGTGCCTCCACAGATGTCAGGTCCTTAAAGTGGTTGTGCAGTGGAAGAAGATTCAACTGAACTCGGACAACCAACTGGCGGGCCCAGTGCAAAGATTTCATGAGTGCCCCCCCATCCACCTTGCTGAACATTTTCATACAGTACACTATTCAAATAAATACTCAGCCACAGTGATTTACAGCAACAACATGTTTGTCTTTTCCTTTCCATCTTCCTTAAAGGGGTTTTGCCACGAAGTAAAATTGACGTGGAAAGCTTGCAAATGAAATAACAAACATTTTCACCATTCATTATTATTAAAAATTCTACACGGTTTTTGTTTTAGCTGCTCCTTTAGTGAGCCATTGTTTACAGCTCGTCTCCAGGGGATACGACCAGGGCTGAGAGCTCCTCACTCCTGGTCAGACATGCTCAGACATCACCTCTCCTCTCAAGCAACTACTGAGGTTTCAAACCCCCAGGTGCTGTCACTGTACTCCATCCTCTGTAACTCCTATTAATTAGTCATTGACTGCAAAGAAATAAAGAAACCTCTATGAGGTCTGTGCAATTGATAAAGATGAAACATGTAGGTTTTGGTTTCCTGCAGGGATTTGAACCGAGGACCCTTGTGCCTGGAGGCAAAAGCTTTGTCTTTTAGCTACTCACATGCATTATAAAAACAGACCTTTCTTTGACTACATAGAGGAAAGGCCTGGATGATGTATCTGAGGGTCACATTGAAATGCAAATGCAAACAAATCACACACGCCCCCTTCTGAGCACACAGAGCTGAAGAGCTGGATACAGGAGGTATGAAATGAGATCGTGGCAAAACCCCTTTAAGCTATAACTTGTTTTTCAGTTGTCAAACTCATAGAAATGCTTAATTTTTTGTAGGAAAAGTATTTTTGGTGGTATTATTTTATGTACTATATAATGTACTGGGAAACCAACAAAATATTATTTGCGGGATGAAGTGGGAAGAAATATGGCTGCATCACTTGGGAGGAGAAGGGCTGTTTGTACAGAGTTTATTTAAGTAACTATTTCTGCTCACTCTATACATACTTCCAGCATCACATACAGTTACATCAAATGTTTGGAAGGGCATAAATTCAGCCATAATAAAAGGAGAAGGGGCTAGGTCTACATTGAATCAATAGTTCAATGCTGGGTGAAGAGAGTCAGCGTGAAACCTCCAAATGGCTTCAGCATTTTTCCACTGATGGCTCATGACATTAGTGATAGGTAATAATAAGCACTAGGGGGGCATGTATGAACCAGGCTGATAAGTTCATACATGTTGCCCTATATTTTTAGGCAAGGTAGATAGATAGATGGATAGATGGAAAGACGTACAGAAAGAAAGATAGATATCGAAATAAATAGATAACGGGAGAGAGGAAGAGAGACAGATACACTTTGGATGACAAACAAACTGTCGTAGACCTGTTCTATAGATGTATGGCACATTGTATGCCAGACATGTCACTTTTGAATGCACCAAAGATGTGGGAGCATGCCGCACCAGAATCATACGATGCACCAGAAATACAACAAAGTTTGGCACAAATCCATGCCAGTTTCAATGTGGTATGGCTGATACTACTTTTGGCATAGAACTGGACACATTTATAAAGTGCTGTGAGAGACTTTCATATATACTGTCGGATCATACACTGTTACAAATATAGGTAATAGCAAGGAGGGAGGGAGGGGAAGTCAACATGACAAATCTCTCCATCACTGTATTAGAAGGGGTAGTAGTCTGGCAGATGTTGTTTAAGATGTTGTAGCTCTTGGGCTTCAAGATGGGAGTGGTATGCAACTCCACCTTTGAGGAGGCTTTTTCTGTCTGGCACTTTCGATCACCTTTTTGGGAGCTATCAAAGTGGGTGAGCTAATATCCCACAGTACCAAATAGGTGTATGGCCTCTTGGGGGAAGATGTACTGGACGTAGGTTATAGACCAGAATTTTGGTTCCGGAGGTCAAAATCGACTAAGATGGGAAGGGGAAAAAGGGTTGTAGTGGGGGTCTATACCCGGTATAATGATATGCCCTTTGAAATGTTTAAAGGATCATTGGGCCGCACGACCTGTGACAATTGGACCACTCCAATTGGGGTTAGACCCTTCTAGCTTTGCTCCCAATTCTTTTAAGATTGGAATGGCTACGGAGATGGCAGGATGGGGTATTCGTCCTGATGTAGTCGGAAGGATCGGTAGATGAGAATCCATTTGCTACCACTTGCATATTTGCCCCCAAATAGGTTTAGTCAATGGTGATTAGAGGAAAATGACTGGTTGGAGAGTCGTGTTTTTGTAGTTGGGATTATGGTTGCTTTTTTGAATGTTTTTCATGTCTTACGCTCTTCTTTTCTTTTTGTAAGAGTACCCTAACTGGTTTGGATTTTTGAGCACTACTCTGTGCATTGGGCAGCGAAGTGAGCAGACGGACGTCAGAATGGGAGATAACATGGTTTTTTGATTGAAGTGGCTGTGATCTGGTGGTTGGGCTTTAGAGATATCTTGTGAAAGAGTTTCTTGACAAAGATACATTGCTTTGTATGGTTGCAATCGACCCCAGACATGTTGATTCTTCATGTCTTAATCAATGACCTGGGCACAAGTCCTTTTAGTGAGCAAGTAAGGTGCATTCAATATGCCCCTTTTGCTTTTTTTGGCTGTCTTCCCGGGGGGAGATTACGTTTTTTTCGGAGTTAAACCCCCTAAAAACCCAGGGCGGGGGACTAGGCCCGTTAAAAAAGCTAAACAAGGTTAGTCTTAGGTTCACAAAACAGTGTTGGCTTTTGTTGCAAGGAATAGAGGTTGTTTGCCCGGGCTTTTTTAATCCAAGTCAGGAATTTTAATATTGTCAAATTGATGGGGTGCACTTGAATACAGTAGGGATGGATTTGTGGGCATGTGTTTAGGGGGGGTGGGGAAAAAGAGCTTGCTGTGGGGTGCTCAATCAGAAGTGTCATCCCCAATGCTTGCGGTGGGGTTTTAAGGCCTTAGAGTTGGGGAAAAAAAACCCCCTGTGGGGGGAAATTTTTAAAAAGGTTAACTTCCCAATATATGGTACACATTCTGCATTGGTCTGGCAAAGGTGGGACTAGTAAGAAAATTTATTGTGGGTGGCTTTGGGTGCCCCCGAGCTGGTGGTGACAGCTGGGAGTAATACATTGGAGTTGTATTGATTACATTTACTTTAAGAGGTAGCCTTGAACTTTTCCTGATTTTTAAATGTTACAGCCATAAACTTCCAAGGGAACATATCAGGTGGTTTATAGTACCCCATCTGAGAGCAGAATATGATGATTAGAAATCTGACGTGTATACAGGTGAATATGATTTGGAGTAAAAAGTGTCATGAACGGCACTGCAGCCCACAGGTTGGGCCCCGGGCACACTTGTGTCCCCTCTTCGATGTCACTGTCGGAGATGAACAGCACCACGATCTGCACTTTGGTCTGCGGGCTCCATACTCACCTTTCTGCGCTTCTGCTTCCCTGTGCGTCTCTGCCGACTGGGGCACGTGTCCCCGATCTCTTGCCTTTGTCCACTGACCAGATTTTTTGTGCTCCCCTGCCTTTGTACCCCTGCACCCCAACGTCACCACAAATCATGTCGGGGGTAGCGCCTGTAAAACCTCACCCACAGCAAATCCAACTTGTCTTGCGGCAGGCTTTGGTGAATACCAGGAGGCTATTTAGATTCCATTCCGGGATGTGGCTTATAACAGCGATAACAATTAAAAACCCCACTGCATGCCCCCCCAAAAAACTTCGGGAATTTCATGAGGTTTTTACCCCAGAGTCACAACAAAATACCCAGGTGGCACAGCAAGAAAACCAGTTGACCACCATGATCAATCAAGAGACTGCCATCACCACACGGCGTATGACAAAACCTAAGCCGTAGTGGTTTATTATACAGAAAGGGGGAACCCAGGCAAAATATTCCCCCAAAAGAATGCTCCAAAAGTGGTTTCGTGGTCGCCCCTTCTGGGGAAGCTCGGCATAGTTAAACTCCACTTTGGGAGGGGTTGACCCCTGTGACTGCTAACCTCCACATTCCTCCACACATTCCTGGATGAATTCTGCAGTGTTTTTGAGGAACCCGTCTGTGTGTCTTCCACTGTTACTGCCATGCAAGAACTTCGCCTCAGTTAGACAAAACCCCTTAAATTTCATACTCCGCCCCAGAACTTGTTTAATTCGGGAAGGCCCATAGGAAATAAAAAGATCTGGGTCCCGGGGGGACCTTCCGTCAATTGTGAGTGACCTCCGCTTGCCACCCCCGCTTTCATTCGATTCAACCCAAAAACATAAGGAACCCGCCCCAAAAACACATACCGGGTCCGGCCGCGCCTTACCAATTTCCTCTGGGGTTGCAAAGGGCCTCCCTGCCCCCACCAAGGCTTCTTCAGAAAACCTAGCAAATTTGGGCAAAGCCCCCCTATCACACAAGAATTATCCCCTTGTGACAGCAGAAAACTTTGCCTCTACTGCCAAAAACCCGAAAATTCTGTATGGACTGTCTATTGTGTCCAGTAGACTCCCATATCTAGACTACATGGGAGAGGTGTCCCAAGATTTGAATACTACCTCTCAACGTTTGACCATGCCAGTCCAACTTTACACCTTGTCAGCTCCTTCTGGAACTTTCGTGGTTACAGCATCACGCTCCAGTTTTGGGACAATACTGCCACTTTTGCTGTCTGATGGTGCCCTGCCCTGTACATACAACTTCTCCCTGATCCCCTTTACTTGCCTCCCAAAGTGCCCTCCCTTTCCCAAGAGTTCGCTGACTTACCAAGAGTTGATTTCTTGCCTGGGACTACCCTTTCTCGGGCAAGTTAAAACCCTTTTGTCATGCCAGCCCCAAGGCCATGGTGGCCTAGGTAAAAGAGAATCTTCAAAAATGGTTCACTCACAAGACCTCTTCTCCAGCTTGTGCCAGGTTCTTCTTTGTGGGAAAAAAGGATGGTTTTCTTCACCCCTGCATCGGTTATTGGGGTCTCAATGAGATTACTGTAAACCAATATCGTTGCACTGAACCAAGTTTTTGCTTGTGCGCAAATCAGAGTCTTCACGACACCGCTTGGGGGGGGGGCCCTTAAATTGTTTCCCCAAATTTGTGAAGGAATGAAATAAGATGCCTTCAATACCCATGACGGCCATTTTGAATACCTGGTAATGCTTCCGTCCTCTTTAATGCTCCACTTTTTTTAAATAATTGTTAATAGATCTTCCAAACCTCTGTACTCGTTGCAGCTGCAGGATACTTTTTGACTGAAAATTTTTCGTACCCCCTGCTCTAAGAAAAAAATCTTAAAGTGGGGCCCCTGCCTTTTTTGCCCGGGCCCCGAATTAAAAAATCTTGTTTACTCATATCCTGGCATTAATGGTGGCCTACCTGGGTCAAGATGTCAAGGACTTTGTTCTTTCTTGTACCATGTGTGCCCTTGATAAGACTCCACCACTTAAACCTACTGGCATCTTGCGACTTTTGCCCATACCAGAGTGTCCTTGGACTCATATAGCCATGGACTTCATTACTGACCTACCACCCTCCTCAAACTGCCATTTGAGTGATTACAAACCGGTTATCGAAGATGTCCAACTTTGTTCCTCTAACCACTTTCCCCTCAGCTCCTCAGCTTGTAGGCCACTTCTTCAGGCATATTTTCTAACTGCATTGACTGCACCTGCATGAAGTCTTGGACTGGGGGTCCAATTTATCTCTAAGTTCTGGCATGCGCTGTGTTCTCATCTTCAGGTCAAATTAGATTTCGCCATCCCCAAACCAATGGGCAAGGTGAAAGAGTAAATCAAGTTTTCTGGGAATTGGGGCTTTCGGCCACATCACACCACCCCAAACATCTATAAAAACTTTGTCAAGTGGATCTAACGCTACTGCGCCTTCATATATCAGGTATTCCCCGCTTCGAAAGGTTTTTAGGGCGACATTAGGACTACTTAGGTGCAAGAGGCCGTTTCTAAAAGCTTTAAAGCTGTTAAAAACCCCCAAAATGAAAAATCTTTTCTACGAGGTTCATAGTTTTTGGGGGCCTTGTGTTCCACACAACTCGGGCTCGAAGCCCATTTTTTAATTTGGTCTGGCTGTTTCCCAAAGCAGAATGTGCCTATTTTGGCGTTCTCAGTCATAATTTGTAAATCAAAACGGTTGGTGGTCACAAACCCCCCCCAGAACTCCTCCACACTGGGCTTACAAAGTCCACAAATCACCTACGTTTTAGTGCGTTTGCTCATACACTCAGATAACAGGGCTGCACCAGTTTGTGGGCTGAAAGGACACCAGAATACTGGCGCAACCCCATTCATACATGTCGGCCTTAATGCACAAGTGCGAGCAACAATTAATTGTACACAATGGGTCAGCCGTTTTTCTGATCATTCCGTCTTTAACCATTACAACGCAAATAATACTCTACTAAAGTGAAATAAACTTATAACCATTACTTGTTACTTAAATGTCTTTCACACAGGTTCTGACACCATATAATAAAAGAATAACTGTGTAAACATGGGCAAAAGAGAAGTTATGAAAAGTGAAGTTATTTAAGAGACTTTAAAAAACCATTTTTTAATTATATTCCATTTACAGATCCACACAAATCAAACGAATTAAAGACATTGTTCCTGAGCGTTAAGGGACCAAGGAAAAGGATACACATATATTCCCCATCCGTGTGCTACAATCCACCTATAAAATGAAAATATTCACATTCAAGGACATACTGTATGTCTCATACACTTCCACATGCCATATACTTGTTGGTCATATATTAGCTATATATATATTACCAAGCCCCAGAGATATTTACAAAGATTACATTAATAATAAATGGCCCATATCCTTGTGAAAAACATCATAATATTAATATATCAAAAAATCTAAACACAAACGTCACTATAGAAAAAAGTACATATTAACCCCTTAAGGACCCGGCGTTTTTTTTTGGTGAAAACCTTTCGTTTTTTCCCTCCTCGCCTTCTGAAAGCCATAACTTTTTTATTTTTCCCAAACCTACATAGACACATGAGGGCTTTTATTTTGCGGAACAAGATGTACTTTCTAATGGTGTTATTTCACTATACTATAAAAATATACTGGGAAACCGCAAAAAAATTCCAAGTGGGACAAATTGTATTTTGCCATGTTTTGAAAGGGTGTTTGCTTTTTACTGCGTTCAATCTTCGGTAAATATAGTGTATTACCCTGTATTCAAACAGGTTGTTACGCATCCGGCAATACCAAAAATGAGGGTTTCCGTTATTTTTTTGGGTCCCCGTAAAAAAAGCCAAACATTTCTATTTTTGAAATTTGCGCCAGGGCGCCATTTTTGTGCAATCAATAACTTTTTTGTACTAACACCAAAGGGACGTCATGAGAGATGCATTTTTTGCGGGCTGAAGAGTACTTTTTAACGCTAGCAGTTAGGCATGCATGCAACTTTTTTGATCATTTTTATTCATTTTTTGAGTGACAAAATGACCAAAAAACGCAATTTTGGCGTTTGGAATTTTTTTTCTTCTACGGTGTTCAGCGTACGGATAAATGATTTAATATTTTTAAAAGATCGGGACTTTTTCGATACCAAATATGTGTAATTTTTTTATTATTTTAATGTTTTTTAGTTGTAAAATGGGGAAAGGGGGGGGTGATTAGAACTTTTAATACTTTTTTTTTGTACTTTAAAACTTATTTATTTTTTTTTTTTACTGTAACATTTAGTCCCCCTATGGTGCTTGACCCCCTAGGGGCGCGATTGTTAAAACAACCTAATGCATTGCATTGGAAATGCATTAGGGGGTTTCAAAGATGCGGTTTCCCCACTTCCTGTCTGCGGACGGGAAGTGGGGCAAACCGGCCAGTGTAAGTGACGGGAGCCTTCACAAGGCTCCCCACCACTGTGTCCGGTCGTCGGATCGGTGCAGCATGGCTGCATGCGCGGCACCGATCGGCGTTCATTCAGACACCGCGCCATCTTGCCGCGGTGTCTAAATAGGTTAAAAGCGCCATGGCGGAGCCACCCCGGCGCTTTTACTTCTCGCCGATTTTTAGGGCGATTAGCCCTAACCACCCGCGGCTGTGCGGGGGGGTCGCGGAGCGATCCCCCTGCAAAGCCCCTTAGCGGTCCTGGGACGTACTCATACGTCCCTGGGTCGTTAAGGGGTTAAAAAATGAACTAATTCCCACATGTCTGAGTGGCGTGTTTGCTTCATTCTTCCCGTTTGACACCAAATGGACCAAAAACCATAATAAACACAACAATCAATCAACAGTCTTTTATAATTAGGCTATAAATATATCTAAAAATTATTCTACTGAAATAACATACAGGGAATCATATCAGAGATTAGAAACATTAAATTACAGATTCATACCTTGTGGATAAAGTGATTGTTGCAGAGAAAACCATCTTAAAGGGGTTTAGCCACGTAGTAAAATTGGCGTGGGAAGTTTGAAAATTAAATAGTATACATTTTCAGCATTCATCATTATAAAAAAATTCTGAAACCGTTTTTGTTTTAAGCTGCGCCTTTATTTGATCCATTGTTTACAGCTCACTCTAGGGGATACGACCAGGCTGTAAAGTTTCCCTCAGTCCCTGGTCCCCACATGCCAGACATCACCTCTCCCCTCAGTTAGCTACTGAGTGTTCAAACCCCGGGGCTGTCATTCTACTCCTGTCCTTTGGACTAGTTAAGTAAAAAAGTCAACATGCCAAATAAAAAAAGAACTCTCAATGAGGTTTGTACATTAATAAAGAGGTAAAAAAAAATCCACAGGTTAAGTTCCTGCAGGGATTTGAACCAAGGACCCTTGTGCTGTAAAGCAAAAATGTTACCTCTGAGCTAAAATTGTAGCTACTTACAATTCTATACATAAACACACCTCTCTTTGACTACAGAGAGGAAAGGCCTGGTGATGTCATCCTGCTGGGTCACATGATATTCAATTTAAACAAATCACACAGAGCTGAAGAGCTGGATGCAGGAGGTATGAAATAAGATTGTGGCAAAACCCCTTTAACTCTTTCTTCCTCAACAATTTCTCATGGTCACTGCCTTATCTCAAAAGTGGAACCAAGTCAATGATCCTGAAGCGTAACTGAGCCAATGTGTGGCCCTTTTCCAAAAAGTGTTTTACCACCTGTGAATCCAACATATAGTGCTTTTATGTTAATTTATGTGTTCTCCACCATGGTCTCTCCCACATACAGTAGGTTACATAAGCATTGTATGATGTACACTACATAACTTCATCTACAAGTTTCTCTCTCCTTGATTTTAAATATCCACCCACTCACTGGATGAGTAAATGAGTCTCCTTTCACCAGGTTATTGCAATTAGAATATACAAGAGATGAAAAATTCCCAACCTGGTGTGTGAGGGGGTGCAGTACTCTTTGGTCGACGACCCATTAGGGCAGCGGCATTTTTTTGGTGAATTTGCGTCAAAAACTGTTGATACCTATTCTCTATATAAATGAACTGTAATACACCAAAACTAGGCGCATAATACAGCAGACACAACACATTTGAATGCGCCTAAAGTATACACATCAAATATGCTAGCAGTGATATGCTATGAGCCTAGATTAGGCACATCAATTATACTATGCAAGGTATACCTGATGCAGATTTTTGACAGGTTATTTCATTCAGGTGCACTATACACTCATTTAATGCCCTTTATAACTGGCATGGAGGCGTCTCTTTTCTGACATGTTGCCCTTTATCTCTCACCCTTTTTAACCCCTACATTTGATTTTACCAACCTATTACGCAAATTAAGACTTCTTCTAAATAAGTGGAGGCTCCTGAAATTCAAGAATAGAGGGAAAATAGCTTTTTAAGAGATGCCAATTGGCACAAATCGCCCAAGAAATAACACTGGTACGAGAATTATATGTTATCACCCATGGAATCCTCTTACATGTTTCCGTTTTTCTTTTTAACAATTAGTGTATCCCCCAAATTGTTTTTTCCTAAACTTGGGGCCCCCCTTTTCAACAAAATGAGGATAACCCCCCCCCTGCGGGCCGCCCAAAAAAAAATTTCTACATGCACATTCTTCCCGTCGGTTTTTCGCTAGGCCCTTCACAAAATCGATGACTTTGTGAGGAAAGAAGTTAGTGGCAATACGAAGCAACACTAAAGCAGGGGTGTTGCTATTCCCAAAACACCGGGCCCGGGCCCTTTGTGTTAATTTTGCCCCCAGTGGGGCTGCTTTCATACAGCATTTTCACCCCCTTGTGAAGTGCAGCATTTTTTTTTTACAGAAAAAAACGTACCAGCCCCTCTGAATTTTTTTCTCCCCAGAACGGGAATCCTAGCTTCAGAGACCTATAAATTCCATAATTCGGCCCGTATGGGGGTGTTTTGAAGTGCAATTGCCCCAAGTACGGCCACATTATGCTGTGTGAATTTACCCTTAGGGCATGTTCACTGGATACTGCACAATCGATTGTACGCCTGGGGGAAAACAGACATAATTCAAGCTCCCATGAGAACAGGATTACCGTAATTTGTGGGACCATTCGGCGTTTTTGAAGTGAAAAAACGCCGCTAAATCCCCCTGCAATTACGCCTTTTGAACATAGCCGCGCAGCACAAAAAACTTTCAACCCAAAATTTTCAAAAAATTATATTCAAAAAATTCATCTCGGGTTGTTTTTACTTGTAAAAGGGACACACAGGCGGGATCATGTTTTATTTCCTGAATGAGGGGATATTGTGAGTGTCTGTGGGGTTATAAAGTACATACAATTAAATGTACACACATAACGCATACACATGTAAAACAACGTCTACACAACACCACAGTAAACACATATACACAAAAAAACACATTAACACATATTATACCAACAACATTACACACAATGTATACACAAAACACCATTATCCACATAAACACAACACCATGATACACATACACAATGTAAAACACATGTATACAATACACACAGTAAACACATGATACACATACACACATGTATAACACAAAAACCATACACACTGATCACAACACACATGTAAACAATTTTACACACAGAAAACCCCACAAAAACACTACACACATGTTAAACACATACACACAAAAAAAGTATAACATTGTACAGAGGGCTAAGAGTAGTTTCCTTTCTGCCACTAGGGGGGATCGTCCCCAGTAGAGACTTGCCACCAAGAGCCCTGGCTTGGGGGGGGGAGCCAAATTTCATCTGTCACAACACTAGGGGCTGACAGCGTAAAGAGCTGCTGAACCAGCCATTATGGGTTTTGGGTTCCCCCCAACATGCAGATGGGGGTGGCTGTTCCCGCGTCCCAGGTCTCCAGGGCCATGTTTTTTTTTTTTTTTAATTTTTTGGAGAAACCCGGGGTGGGTATAAAAAGCCTGTCTCTTTAATGACGGGGGCGTGGTTGCTGCCGAACCTGACGCATGGAGCTGAAGCGAGGCTCTGGCCCCAAGAGGCTGAGGGAATCCTGTCCAGGATATCGCATGTGGCTGTGTGCTGGGCAATAGGCCCTGACCACAAAGTAGAGAGGGTCCTACTTTAATGTTTTATCAGTGGCCTGACGGCCTGAGGGTTTTGTTTATTCTGTTGTTCTGGAATGCTGTGCTATATACCTGTTCTGGAATAAAACAGGCTGAGGCCAGCTTGAAGAAGAAGTCGTCAGAGTGCCTTATGTTGGAGTGCCATCCGTTGAACCAAGCGGCATCCAGAGTTTAAAGTACCCCAGAGGGCCCCAAGATGGCTTCCAAACGCAAGTGAGGCGTTTTACATAGGTGGAGGTATGCAAAGGGCATAATTGGCACTAACAGATGTGTGCACAAAGCGGTGCAAAAGAAAAAAAAAAAAAAAAAGCAGTTTGCATAGGACTGCTGCTGTTGGCACTGTCGGATACTAGTCTTGTGCGAGCCGGGGAAATCTGTCAAAGAAAACTCCTCATTAGAGCAGGAAAAAACGGTCTCTGGAGAGACAGGGGACCACCGCCAGAAAAGAGACTGTTGCTGCTGCCTGGGAAAAATTGTTTGCAATGGAGAGCTGCTTTGCCCAGTTGGTGCAGTAAAATTTGCCCAGCAGCAGAAGAAAAATAAACTGTGGGCCCAGCAAGTGGCTAAACAACACTGAGAAGCTACAGGCACAGTTTAAAGCAGATCAAGAGGCGATAAAGGCACTTCTCAATACTATTCCCCGGTATGAGGAAAGTGGACTCAAAGCAAACCAAGCTGCCTTGGGGTTTGGAGGTGCGGAGCCAAAGTTTGGAAAAGACGGCTGCCAATGGTAACCAACCTGACTGGTGTAATGGATGCCTACAGGTCGACAGGTGCCGGAGCGGATGTTCTGTGGCCAGGAGGTCTAGCCGTCCAGCAAAGAAGAGGTCCACGTCTGGAGAGACTGCATTACTGCGGGACCTGCATGCTGCCGTTGCCCACGGACAACCACCTGCAGGAGCCTGCACCACCGCCCACAGGGGAGCCATGCTGGAGATGCCACAAGTGGGGGAGATGTGCTCCGACGCCCTCTCAGGAGGAAGCCAGAGAGGTCGCAGCTGCAAGCCCTGAAGCTCAAGGTGAATGGAGCCCCACCCATGGCTGACATGGACAGTCAGCAGGAGAAGTCCAGATTGCTCCCAGAGGCCATACCCGGTGTGCAGACCCATCATGGACCCGGTAAGACTGCTCCAGTGGGGTGTATTGCAGGTGTCACCTGTTGTGGGGACTGCCAGGCATGGTTTGTTGGGAAAAACCAGGGTGGACCATGCAGAGCCCAGACATGATGCCTGAGCAGGTAAAGAGTGCTGAGAGCAGCAGGACTCTGAACTATGAACTCAGTTTCCCCCATGCTGCGTTACCTGTGGGAAATGTATTGGTAATGAGTAGTGATGTCACACAGTCTGTGCAGGGAGAGGTCAGCTGCATCACAAAGCTAGCTCCAGCTAATGCACTGTGTGAACAAGTAACTACTGGCGTAAGTGGACTGGGTGCCCGTTGGCCCCTAGCAAAAAAGGTGTCCTCTGCCCCTCTTGTTGTGGAAACGTATGAGTGTGCGTGCCCTGAAGCTGTGGGTGAAGTGTCCTGCAGTCCAGTGGTGAGTGTGTCTGCCAATGACCCAGCGCACTGTGTGTACAGGAGGGTAACGTGCAAGTTGCAGGTCTGTCCCTAGTGGTTATGGCTGGTAATAGCACATTGTGTTGCAGGTGCGGTATGTCTGGGGGTTGATAGCAATCCTGAGACTGGTGCGGTCAAAACGGTTCCCTGCAAGCTGATGTGGTCGCCAGTAGCAATCAGGGGCGCTCTGCTGGTGGGGGAAAAGGTGATTGAGTTGCCTGGTGTGAACCGGGCCCCAGTGTGTTGCCTGGAAAGGAGAAGGAAAACCCTGGATATGAGGAGACTATGAGTGTGAATGTGCTGGTTAGTTACCAAGGGGGGAAAAAAAACTCTGTGAAGAGTCTCAGATGCAGTGTGGGGTGGATGTAGTGTGTCTTTTGCTACAGAGGACTGATGATGAAAATACTTTTTGAAAAAAAATGTGTGCCAAGGCAGATTATGTGTGCAGCCCCAATCGGGTATTACAGAGAAGTTTATCTGTGCTGAAATCCATATTGTGACCCTGCAGGGAATGAAGAGAACAGTCATGTTTGGGACCTGTAGGCACCTGAGGAAACTTGCTCCAATTTGGTTGCGTTTTTTTTTCCCGTAGCTTTTACTGCAGTGGTCAAAAGACTACAGTGACGTAGGAAGGGAAAATGGGAGCGCTAAACCCAGAAAAGAAGAGGGGTTTGCTCATACGCTAATGAGGGCAGGTCAGTAAAAGTTGAACCCCCATGGGAAGGAAATCCCAAAATTGAAGCTGAGGTAAACCCCAAGGAATTCCCCTATGTGTGTATTGTCAGCAGTATCCCTGAGATAACTTGCAGGTTACTGAGAGTTCTCCCTTGGAGGGTAGTACAGGGGGGGGGGAGGAATGTCTCCATATGTTGTTTTCAGTAAGGTCCCGAACAGCGTCCTAGGAGAGGGTTCTGTCTGCCCATCTGAACGGGGAAAACCTGTCATAAGTCATGAGTTGGTGGGTTCTGAGATGTTTGCTGTAACTCACTGTAAAAAAAAGTAAAGTTTTGGAGATGGCAAAACTTCCATATGTTGTTGCTAGTGGTGATACAAAGTAATAGAGAAGGGGTAGACAGTGTAACAGGGTCAGGGTGGACCTGTGACGGGGTTTGGTGAATTTGATAATACCTATGCAGGAGTGGTTTACAGGCACTAAGAGTTACCCATGGGGACAGCTAGTACCAAGAGGCAGAGCTTCAAAAGCGGTCAGTGAATAAAAATTTTTTTTGAAGGGAGGTTTTGGTCTCATATTCCTGCAGACAAAGGGAGCGGTTGGGGCTTAGTGCGCCCTGGCAATGGGATAGTGACCTGAGAGCTTTGATGTCCCTTTTCACCTCTGGGAAGTTAGTGGGTTGCTGGACCAACCAGGATCCCTGTTATATACACCCAAATAGGGGAAAAAGCCCCAGGGGCCAATGCCAAGTACCCTATGTGTGGGAAAAGGCTTTCTAGGTCTGATACGCTGATAGTGAGGTTGTCCCGGACTACCCGTGATGCGCATACGGGCTAAGTGGTGCATTGTTTAGAGTGTGCATGTTACCCACTGGTGGGAGTGGCTATCACTGCAGTTGCTCAGTGTGGGAGGAGTGCATGGTATGAGCCCACGCTGAGCTGTGCAAGAAGTGTTGTCCCTGCCCTGAGTTTGGGAGACGTTGCCCCAAAATAGACTTTGACCCCGGAGGGAGCCTGGTCTTGAAGAAAGCCCTCGGCTTTATCAGAGGGAGGGAATGTTATCAAAAGGTGCAAAGTAGTTACCTGGTTTTCTGCCACAAGGGGGGAAACGTCCTATAGAGAAGGGGCCACCAAGAAGCCTGGCTTGGTGGGGGAGCCAATGCATCTGTCACAACACTTGGTTGCGACAGCTTATGTAGATGGCTGGTATCCCGCCATTAGGGTTGGCTTCCCCGGAAACAAGTGCAGAAGGGTGGGTGGCTGTTCCGCGCCCAGGTCCCAGGGTCCATGTTGAAGTTTGGCCAGACCCGGGGTGGCTATAAAGCCTTTCTTCAAGTGATCGGGGGGCGTGGTGCCCGCCAGAAAAGGAGCAGCGGGGGCTGAAGCGAGGCTCTGGCCCCAAAAGGCTTTAGGAAGCCTGTCCGGAATCGCACCCGTGGCTTGGTGCTCGGCAATAGGCCTGACCACTAGTAGAGAGGGTCTCCTTATGTTTAGTCAGTGGCTGACGGCCTGAGGTTTTGTTTATTCTTTTCGGAATGCTGTGCTTAAAACTGTTATGGAATAAACAGGCTGAGGCCCGCTTGAAAAAGAAGTCGTCAGAGTGCCTTATGTTGGAGTGCCATCCGTTGAAAACATGCGGGGGCGATCCAGGGGCAAAGTCCCAGGACGGCCCAAGTGGCGTCCAAAGTAAGTGAGGCGTTTCAAAATACACACATGTAAACCAACAAAACCCTAGCAATCACAATATGTATACACCACACACAGTTACACCATTTACACATTGTATCCCCATACCACCACATACATACACACTGTAACCAACACACATGTATACACATTTATTAAATCATACAACTGTATACACAATTAACACATACATGTATACACATATATCCTACACACCTGTAAACATAAAACTTATTACACCACATGTATAACATATAACTTGAAAAACACCCCATTAACAAAGCACATACATATATCCATTCAGTTCATATTCATGTTCTTTCACTCCTATTATACTATTTAGTACTGGTCTCTACAGTGAGGCTACTCACTCACTTGAGACCTTCATGATATGGGCACCTGTGGGAGCTGCTGCTGACACCATAACGAATGCAGTGTAGTTGCAGGAGATGGTGTGAGACCCGGGAGCACAGCAGGAGGCGGGGCCGAGCGCAGCAGGGGGCGGCGCCTAGCACAGCAGGGGGCGGAGACTCTTACTCCCTGTGTGCTGCTGACTCTTGTGCTGAACATGGCTGCAGTGCAAGGACTCAGGAGCTTCACTAAGTGACAGGTGCCCCCCCTCCCTCCTAAGCGCCCGACAACCCGGGCAGTCTCCCTGCCTCCCTGCAGGCTCCTAAGTACAACCCTGCGCTGTATGTGTGCCTAGAGGATGCACATACAGCTGAACAGATGATCTGCTCTTGAGGCACACAGCAGCTGCGTGGAGCCCGACGATCCTCTGAGGTTCGGGGCACAGGCAGGTTTATTCGGGGCTTGTGCCCCGAACAAAACTACCTAGCGACGCCCCTGATCTCAAGATATCAGCCAGGAAGTTAAAGCTTGGGCGAAAATGGGTCTTCCAGATGGACAATTACCAGAAGCATACCGCCAAACTGGTAACAATGTGGCTTAAGGATAACCAAGTCAATGTTTTGGAGTGGCCATCACAAAGATCTCATCTCAATCCTATTGAAAATTTATGGGCAAAGTTGAAAAGGCAGGTGCAAGCAAGGCGACCTCCAAACATGGCCTAGTTACACCAGTTCTGTCAGGAGGGATGGCCAAAATTGCTACCAATTATTGCGAGAAGCTTGTAGAAGGATTTCCAAAACATTTGGCCCAAGTCATACAGTTTAAGGCCTCGCTCACACGGCATATTCTGGGACTGATTTCAGCCGTACTGCGCGCCGTATTTGCGCTCCAATACGGCTGAAATCAGTCCCAGGCATTACGGTAATCCACAGTTCTCATAGAGAACTGTGGATTCCATCTCTCCTCCCCGCTTGGCGAATCCGCCAGGCGGGGAGAAAGTGACATGCACATTATTTACGGCGTGTACGCGCCGTGAATAATGAATGTCTATGAGGCCGGCGAGCCGCCGGCCCCCCGCCCCCGCTGCATGGCTGCCGGTGTGATTGCGGGGTGAAATCCATCCCGGCAATTACGTCGGCAATGAGCCGTGTGAACATTGCCTAAGGGCAATGTTACCAAATACTAATGAAATGTATGTAAACTTTTGACTTTGCAGAAAATTAAATTCTCTCTCTCATTATTCTGGCATTTGGCAAATATAAATAATTTTGGTAATCCTAAGTGACCTAAAACGTGTAAGGTTTATTCTGATTTCATGTCAGACAGTGAGAAAAACATGCATATGTGTCTTTTTGTGTGGTGTATGTAAACTTCTTTTTTCAATTGTATATGTGGAATTTTTGAGTTTCAGTCAATGTACCAGTCCATAGCAAAAAGACATTGGGCGACAAGTATGATCGGGAGTTGCGCCTGTTTTCTGGCGAAAACTGCGCCTCACTGTGTCGAATCCCCTATCGGACGAAGGAATACAATGTTAGGCGCAACCTTCGCCACTTTCGGCTGCGCCTAACATGAAGGGGTGTGCAATGGCCGCGCCGTGGGCATGCATGATCGCGGGTCAGCAAAGTGAGGCGCATTGCAGCGCTCTACAGCTCCGACAGGCTGACCTAGTTAAATGTGGTTTTTCTGAGCGGAGAAGTCGAAGTGGAGCGTGGTATTCTTGTAATGCACTCGAGTTCTACACTTACAGCAGTACACTACTACAATAAATTAATTGTCAAGAAGAATAAATAATTAAGCAAGAAATCCTGCTTGGAGAACCACAGGTCCCAGCAAGCCTTTTGTTGGATATACTGAATTGCATTAAACTTGTAAGCAGGCCAAATACATCGGGCAGCAAATCTTAGGCGCAGTCCCGCACTGCGCCTAAGTCCCGCACTGCGCCTCACACACTGGCGAGGCACGGCGAACTTTAAACTGCATGTATGAGCGCACCTCCGGCGCCGACATACATGAGGCGCAGCTTTTGCTTGAAATCGGGCGAAAACGTGCGCTCTGACGCGGCGAGCTTCATACATGTCGCCCTTAATGTTTTTTTTATCTCCTCAGTCTTATGGAGTTGCCCTTCTCCTTTCCCTGTCATCCTTGGGAGTGGGCTTAAATAAATCTTGGGGTGAGCTGTATGCATGGATATTTTCTTGCAAATACTTTTGTGACATCATTTATCCTGTATGCTGAACTCCGTAGAAGAAAAAAAATTCCAAACACCAAAATTGTGTTTTTTTTGATCATTTCGCGTCCTATAAAGATTGGGATAAAAGTGATCAAAAAAGTTGCATGCATTCCAACCTGCTGGCGATAAAAAGTGCACTTCAGCCCACAAAAAATGCCGCCTCACTCACATATGTAGGTATTAGTGCAAAAAAGTTATTTGTCACACAAAATGGCGCCGCGGCTCAAATTTGAAAAAAATAGGTACCAAAACATAACGGAAACCGTACATGTTTGGTATTGGCAGATGCGTATGAACCTGTAGAATACAGATAACACATCATTTAAACCGAAGAATGAAGGATTTAAAAAAACTCCCACAAACATGTCGCCCCATGGTTTTGCCGTTTCCCAGTATATTCTATGTTAATATGAATAACACCATTAGAAAGTACATATTATCCCGCAAAATAAAAGCCCTCATATGTCTATGTAGGTGTAAAAATTTAAAAAGTTATGGCTTTCATAAGGCAAGGAGGAAAAAATTTAGAGCCATATTATTATGACCGTCCTTCAGGAAGGGGTTAAGGTAATCCCCCAATTTCTTATCTATCAGGCCTACATAGAGGGCTTTCCCTACTATAACATTAATCTCTCACATAATGTCGAATTTGTGGTCCTTAAATTTCACCTCAAATACTTACGTGTCTCCCGTTGTCTGTAAACCTCCTGTTCATATTTCACCAAGTCCATTGTCACGATTGCACCACCCCTTGTCTGCTGGCTTATTAGCAATATCTCGTTTCCGACTTAATCTCTCCAATGTCTCCTTTTCCAGAAAAGATAAAATACTCTTAACATTATAAGCCAATTCAATTTCTTTTTGCCTTTAGAAACCACCTAATTAGTATGTAGTACATCTGTATGTAATTTATTCTCGGTATAACTACAGCTGTTTTGTGAAGGCTTCAGAGGTGTGTTATAGAACATTAGTGAACAAAAAGTATCATGAAAACTAAGGAACACACCAGACAGCTCGGGGGGAAAAAGTTGTGACAAAGTGTATTGTAGGGTTAGGTTTCAAAACGATAGCCCAAGCTCTGAACATCTCATGGAACTGTTCAATCCAACATCCTATGGCACAAAAGCTAGCCTACCAAGACATGGCCATCTACCTAAACTGATAGCCTAGACAAGTAGAGCACAAGAGGCCCAGGGTACCCTGGAGGAGATGCAGAGATCCACAGCTCAGGTAAAAGTATCTGTCAACAGGACAACTATTAGTCATGTACTCCACAAATCTGGCCACAAAGGGTGGCAAAAAGAAAGCCTTTTTTTAAAGCAAGTCATAAGAAATCCCATTTTCAGGGGACACATCAAGCAAATGGAAGAAGGTGCTCTGGTCAGATAAGACCAACATTTTGGTCTTAATGCCAGCTGCTATGTGTGGAGAAAAGCCAACACTGCACATCAACCTGAATCTCCACCGTGAAGCATGGTGGTGGCAGAATTATGTTGTGGGAGGCTTTGCTTCTGCATAGAATGGGAAGCTGATCAAAGTTGATGGGAAGATGGATGAAGCTAAATACAAGGCAATCCTGGAGGAAAACCTGTTAGAGGCTGCAAAGACTTGAAACTGGGGCATAGGTTTACCTTGCAGCAGCACAATGACCGTACACATCCAAAATGCCAATTGAATGGTTTAATAAAAGCATATTCATGTGTTAAAATGGTCCAGACCTAAATCCCATTGAGAATCTATAGCATGACATGAAAATTGCTGTTCACAAACATCCCTCAACCAATCTAATGGAGCTACCTCTATTTTGTAAAGAAGAATAGGCAAAAAATTCAGCCATGAAATGTGCAAACCTGGTACAGACATACCTCAACAGAATCCAGCTGTTATTGTAGCTAAAGGTCACCCTACAAAGTATTGACTAAGGAGGGCTAAATACATATGCATGACATACTTCTTAGCTCTTTGATTTGCATAAATTTGGAAAAGCACATACAGTATAATTTCTTTACACTTCTCACATACTTGCTACTTTTGGTTACTCTATCACATAAAATATCAATAAAATACATTTAAGTTTGTGGCTGTAATGTTTAAAAATGAGGAACAGTTCGGCATTGTTCACACGGCTTATTGCCGACGTAATTGCGGGGACGGATTTTGCCCTGTAATTACGCCGGCTGCCATGCAGCGTGGGCGTGGCGGGCCGCTCGCTGGCCCCATAGACAGTCATTATTCACGGTGCGTACACGCCGTAAATAATTGACCTGTCACTTTCTCCCCGCTCAGCGGATACACCGAGCTGGTAGAGGAGACATAATCCATAGTTCTCTATGAGAATTGTGGATTACTGTAATGCCTGTGACTGATTACAGCCGTATTGGAGCGCAAATACGGGGCTCAATACGGCGCTCAATACGGCTGAAATCAGTCCCAAAATAAGCCGTGTGAACGAGCCCTTCAAGGGGTAGGAATTCTTTTTGAAACCCACTGTATATTATCGCACTCTGCACCCTTCACAAGGAGGCCTCAGAGTCCAATTCTGTTCAAATTACATAGTTACATAGCTTGTAAGGCCGAAGAAAGACAGATGTTCATCCAAGTTCAGCCTATTGTGCTACAGTGTTGATTCAGAGGAAGGCAAAAACCCCCATGAGGTAGAATCCAATTATCCTTATTTTAGGGAAAGAATTCCTTCCAACTCCAATCTGGCAATCAGAATAAATCCCTGGATCAACGCCCCTTCTCCAGAATCCTGGTCACTATTACTTGTTATATAATTGCACTCTAGAAATGCATCCAGACCCTTTTTGAACTTAGTGAATTTACAATGACAAGTTCATCTGGCAGAGAGTTTCACAGTCGCACTGCTCTTACAGTAAAGAATCCCTTGCTACGTATGTTTAGAAACTTTCTCTTCTCTAGACGTAGAGGATGCCCCTTGTTCTAGATACAGTCCTGGGTGTAAATAGATCTTGGGAGAGATCTCTATATTGCCTTCTGATATATTTATAAATATTCATTATGTCACCGAAGCCGTCTTTTCTCTAAACTAAATAACCCTAACCTTGCTAATCTTTCTGGGTATTGCAGTCCATCCAGTCCTTTTATTATTTTCATTGCCCACCTTTGGACCTGTTCAAGCTACATGATGTCTTTCTTCTACAATCCCTCTCGTTACATCATTGTACGTATCCATGTGCCTAGGAGAGAAATCGTAACCATGAAGGACATACAATGCATCTGAGTTTGCATATTGGTTTGTTCGTAAGCATTTATCTTTATCCAATGGATATTCAAGTCTGGCCATATGCGTATTTCAATCCCATCGACCTCCATTTCCCACCTTGAAAACATAGCATATTTCCAAGCTGATATTGTAAGTGGCAGTGTTCCATCACTCTGCACAAGTCTATTGTATGATAAGAGGAAGCAGAACACCAACATCCTCACATATTCTGCATTTTGTCACTTATTCTAATGACTGCTCCCACTATAAATATTAAAGCCAAGACAAGGCAACTAAAGGAAGATCCTGTCATCAGACGGCGCCGTCATCCGGTCAGAGTCTTCTATTTCTCGTAAATAATGACTACATATCATTCTAAACAAGCACGCATTAAAACTTTTATCAACCGAACTGGGACGTGTCTGATTTGAGATGCATGACAACACTACTTCAGAGGTATGTTGGCAGCGAGCACAGTGGGGGATTCACTAAAGCTCCTGTAATGGGTTTGAATGGCAGTTAACGCCAACTAAGCTTCCATTCCAGAGTTTTGTGAATCTGCTCTTCTGGGATGGTTTATCAGGCTTCATTACTGACTGCTATACCCATTGTAGTTAAAATATTCCCTGACCAGCACCAAATATGACTATAGGTCACCATAGATGCATATATATTTTATATGTGATTGTTAGTGCTTACATATATGGAAGGAAAATGTCTATATATATTAAAAGTCCTGTAATTCTACCTACAGATTCGAAATGATTCTAGCAGGAGGAAAACACGATAAAGAACTTCCTAACATCATTGTGTATACATGGAAATAATGCTTTATAATTCTCATACAACTGTATTGTTTGGTCTCGCTGCACAGGAATGTGCGGCAGGACCTGAAAGCTGAACCTTCAATCAAACTGCAAAACCTAAACCCACACTAAGGTCCATACAATAATGGGCAATACAGAGCAAGTGGAGATTGGATTACTGCAACCTCCTGGCTTGGACAGGCCCACAGAGGAGCTGGAGAATAAACCAATGGGCCCCTGGGCATGGCAAGCATGGGATTGCATTTCAGGGAAAATGGCAGAGAAAGAGAAGCAGAAAGCTAAAGGCAGAGTGCAGGAGCCATGTGTGGTCATGTAGAGGAGCGGTAGGGTACGTGCCTAGAATCAACTTCACTGGTGAATCCCAAAAATAAACTCTACTGGCAGAACTCAAGAATCAACTCAACTGGTGGCCCCCAAGATTAAAATCTACTAGTGGACCCCCAAGAATAAACTCCACTGGTGGACATTAAGAATCAACTCTATTGGTGGGCTCTGGGCACCCCAGTCTGAAACTGTACACCTTTGTTCTTCTTTTACACAAAACTTTGAATTGTGCATACTATAATGTGTTATACTCCTAGACAAAGTAGTTACAGCATAAGGTAGGCTGTATACCACATACTTTTCTATGACCATTGATTATCTATTGGTCATAAAAGAGGTTAGAAATATGGGTATGATTTTTTTACATACATGGCACTACTTTGTTCTGAACCTGCAACAGTAACACCTTCCCTGTAGTTAATGTGGTGCAAAGTCACCAAGTTCCATAATCCATTAAACCACCAAGCTTGAAGTGGGGCAGGAACCACAGATAATGCAACCACACTGCTATTTCATTCATCAATAAAGTGTAAGGTGCAACGTTTTGGCTCTAAATGGAGTGAAGATTCCAGGGTGAGTGGAAACATTTTACCTTTTGAAGGAATAACAGATTTATTAACCATCTGAAAGATTGAAATTATCTGGTGATTGCAGTACCATTAGTTTTATTTGACAACCTTTATGGTTGTTATTGCAAACCGTCAACAAACCTGAAGACAAGCTGACCCTTTGAAGAGCAGACTGTTTTTAATGAATCAGTTGACTTTACAATGTCTGATGTAAAGATCACACTTCCAAGAATGCAATCACTTGTCCTTCAACATTTAGCGAATCCACAGAGGGACAAATCCAGTCATGGCACTAACCACACCCAATCACATAACATCATAACAGAGCAAGCCTCTAACTACACTCAAGCTCATGACATCTCACCAAGCCACACTTCTAAGCACGTCCAAGCACTCCTAATCAAGCCCTGTTTCCTCGAATAGACCGGCGCCAAAAAAAACCCAGTGGTGTTACTAGGGTCTACAAAGATGTTTTCTTTATAAAATAATATTTTTTTTATAGAAATAAATACATACAAATAGCTCTAAGACAATGTTTTAGAAGTAATACCTCTAAATACTAGTCCTAAAGTTACCATATTATACTATTATAAAAGAGCAAATCTCATTATACTATTACTGATGAAACTGGTAAACCAAGGATAATATTACCAATAATACCACAATACAAGGAGCAAATAATACCGCCACACCATGATCTCATATCACCACCAGACAGTGACAAAGAAGCACTTACTTACTTACTATACTTACTATACTGTTCCTTAATATAAGCCATTATACTATAACCAATACTACTGTTATACAGTGACCATATAGTGGTAGATTCCAATTGTACACACAAGCTTGGCAGACATACCAGTGATTACAGTTCAGTTACATTCAGTGACTCACAGTGACATCTTCTCTGACTGGAGTCATTTGCTTTTGGCTGTACTTTGTGTTGGCATTAGGGTACGTAACACAATGGTAGGAGAGAGAAGTTGGATAGGGAGTATAGCCCACAGCTTACAGGCACAATTTCCTGATGGTTGGGGAGGTGGCAGAGTACCAAGCCCCCTGGAAATTGTGCTCTGGCTGTGGCCTGTACCTCCCAGGATCATATTTTGCATCACAAACTCAATCCCCTGCATCCCCAGAATTCAGCTAAGGTACTGATTTTCAGGGGATACATGGGATGGTGTTTACTACTGTCATGTTTTTTGTAGTGTTCCTGTCTTTCTACAGGTTTCCCCGTTGGACTACAATGGATTAATTGGACTTTGTGGAGCCGCTGGGCTATGTCTGACCAGAATTAGATCAATTTTTTTTATAAAATGATCAAATAAGGATATTGTCGGGAAGTTTTTATTTAAATAAAGTGTTGTTTACCATTTTATTCCATTGTCAGTAATGTAGTTGTCTGAAAAATACCTCTCTAACTATTGCTGGGGCTTGGCGTCAGCCAGCAGTGTTTTTTGTTACCTATAGGCAGACACTGGTCCTGTGAAGAGCCAGGTTGCCATCTGTTTTTAATAATAACCTGACTCTGGAGTACCTCTGGAGCAAGAAGAAACACCTCTGACACCAAGCCCCCAACAGTAGTAATAGAGAGGTGTCTAACAGACACTGCCATTACTAACACTGCAATAAAAAAGTAAAAAACACAGAAACAACACAAAAACACAATACTCAAGTAAACAGCACACCGTCCCCATTGACATGCATTACTTGTGGCGCGTAATAGCCGTAAGTAATTGACATGTCACTTATCTCCCCACGCGTACAATACGTTCGCATTGTATGCGCGGGAGGACAAGGCGTAATCCATAGTTCTCTATGAGAGCTATGGAACACCATAATTGCGGGGCACATTTCACCGCGTATTAAGCACAATACATGGCGAAATGCGCCCCAAAATAAGCCATGTGAACATACACTTATAAGGTCATACAGATTTTGTACTTGGAATACAATCCCTCAGCTGTATTCGGAATCCTTATTGAAATGAATGGAGAGGGGAAGCTCTCCTGCATTTAGAACAGGAGTTTCGGGGTCCATTCTGGAAATAGGTGCGCATCCCGGAAGTGGGAACCACACCTATCTGACATTGATAGCATAATTCTTCTGATATGCCATCAATGTCTATGATACCAAAACCCTTTCACGTTATGCCTTTGACCCTTCCTACTGTCTTACAGCACCATTATCTATATAAAATTACATGAATCCAAATAGTTCATACATGACCTTGTATAGGCTTTGGAACATATTATATGATAGATTCTCCATCTGTCACATTTCCCATCTGTTGGAGCATGAATCTAACCTGCATTTGTACCGATAAATATACTTTACAAAAAAAAACTGTAAAAAAAATTGTAAAAATGTAAAAACAAGTTTAAAAATTATAAAAAAAAAAATTGGTAGGCTACCTGCTAACAACTGGTTTGTTAGTTAATAGCTACAGGCAAGGCCAAAGTCAGTTAATACTCCAGCTGTCCAGTCATTAACTGCAGTAAAGACTGATTTTTAGAAGGCTATTGCCGTTATAAAATATTCTCAAAAGATTATACCAGCAATAACGTGGAGAAAAAACACAGTATTAGTGGTTCTAGTCTAACTGTATGGCTGCATTTGAAAAATTGGTCATTCCCAAACGGTCTATAACCTATTTTCCTACAGTCAAAAGCAAGTTGAGCTCGGCTGACTTTATAGTATCAGGCAATAAAAATATTGGCTAGGTTAAATTGTCAGTGTATTACGACATTAACCATTATTTCACTGTGTTTAATTTGGCTGTTTGCAGAATCTATGATTATTTAATGTGGAAGTAGGAAGCTAAAATCGGCTTCGGCTTTCAAGCCCCTTTTTTTCCCCCCTACAAAAATTAAATACACATATTTCAGGCCGGTAAATGGTGCTTTGTACAATGTTGTTACAGAAACCGGCCCTTGTTCTACTCAATATATTTACATTCAATGTGTGACATTATTTCTTTTATAATTTATAAGGAGCCAGATCTGCTTGCTAGTTCACTAGGTATAAAGTCTCGTTATTGAAGCTTGCGGGGGGAACTGTGGCTGAGATCTTGTAATAAAAGACATTTCGAAGGGCACAAGTAGGTGATATATTTGCAGTGGCGGCAATCAAACTGGCAGGTGTATAGTTTGCATCAGGGTTAATTTGTTTGGCTGGAAGGTGGGCTTCAGGAGATGGAATTAAGAAGGCAGACTGATGTTTAGGATGCAAGAGTGAGTTTTTTTAATACTATAAAAAAAGTAAAGGGTGTTTCTATAAACCTATGGAAGAAGAGACAACAAGGTGGTGACTCCACATTAATGACCCAACTGAAGCAATCTTGGCTTATCAAATAAAAACAGGAACTAGGAGCCATGGAGGCATCTTCAGTGCTACCAAGAATCAATTTTACCTACCATGGCCAAGGGCCATGAGGTTCTCAGTGCATCTTCAGAGATACCAATGCCCAAAGTGCAGTGCATGATAGGAACTTGGTTTAGCTTTGATTATACTGCAGGAACATGCAGGATTTTGTTCTTCATGACCAATAAACTCCAAACTGCAACCTCTTATAGTGTGTGCCAAGTCTTATGCTTCTACATGCCTTCTAGGATGCTAGTCTGTTAGTCATCAGAATCAATGACTGGTGTTCTCAAATACTCCAGAATACAGTAGACTTTACACGAGTGTAGAGCAGTGTTTCTCAACTCCAGTCCTCAACACCCACCAACAGGTCAAGTTTTCAGGATTTCCTGAGTATTGCACAGGTGATATAATTAGTATTGCACAGGTAATATTCTTAGCATTGCACAGGTGATATAATTATTGTCAGTGCAGTCTGTAGGAGATCCTGAAAACTTGACCTGTTGGTGGGTGTTGAGGACTGGAGTTGAGAAACACTGCTGTAGAGTATTTCAAGAAGTATGATGGTCTAAAAAAAATGCTTCATCTGAACATGTGCTTATAGATGATAGAAGATACTGTTAGGTTGGAAGGACAATCTTCAGTCCTACCAATGTAAGTATGCACTGTCTGTACTGCTAGGAGAGTGGTATTGTAATGACTATCCTACAGAAAAAATTAAACCCTTATTCAATATGACCCAATTCCTTAAAATCCTTAACACTAATTGGATGTTATTATGTAACTGCAAATGTCAAAGCACACTACTAATTCTCCATGGATGTCAGACGATTTCTCAAGGTCACTCCTAAGTTAAGGATCAATCCTTGAAGGGTTGTCCATTTTTATAAAACACTGCCGGTTGTGGAGGATTAAAATAGAAATGGAAAAAATAAACCTTTTAAAATTACTCTGTCCCAGTACTGTGGCCGGTCCTGGTGTGTCCGTCATGATCAATAGCCATATGACGCTGAAGCCAATCTTAGGCCTCAGGGGCCACTTGCTGTATATCTAGAAAGAGACCACTGCAGCCTGTGAATAGCAGCAGGGTCATGTAAGCAAGGAGGATGACGCCAATGGCTTGGAGCAATGGGAATGCTGATGCTGCTGGAATGAGCGGTTTAACTGAGGGATTTTTAAAATATTTTTAAACCTCTCTAGCTGGCTATTGTAAAAATGGAACACAACTTTAAGATTATACCCATCACTGTACTTTTCATGATGAGAATTATTAAAGAATAATGCAGCATAAGTTACTGATAAAGAATAATGTAGAGGGTCTTATGTTTGCCCTATATCTGCCATCTTGATTCCTTCTTTCTCTCTGATGTGGTTCCCATAATGTAGCCCTCATTTCCCATAATGCATAGGGATTTGCAGAGACAGAGGTGGTGGAGTTTCCTCAGATTGCATTCGCTCTGCTTTGAGTCATATTGAGATCAGAGCAGTTTGTAGGCTAAATCCTTTCAGGATGGGTGGCAACCCCACCCTCATGGGCAAATATAGACTGCAAGGAACTCTTACTAATGACCATCAGTAGGCAAGTCTTGTGCCATGTCTAGTCCTCAACCAGGGCTGTTTTAAGACTTGAGTTGCCCAGTGTAGAGGTTTCATGATTGTCCATCCTCACCCCAAACATTGCTCATTGTGTTAACACAATTTTACGTTATAAAGACAATTATAATTTTTGGGACAATTTTTTAGAGATATAGTGTGACATGTATGAACAGGGATGCACCAGTTTTCTGGTGTCAAAAAGCTGTGGTAGACCTGTTCTATAGATATATGAACAGTCGCATTCCAAACTTTGGCTCGATAAGCGCCTGCGTAACACTTTTTAATGTACCAAAGATGTAGGAGCATTCTGGGGGCATCGCACCACATTCATAGAATTTGACACAATTTTGATTCTTTGACACCAAAACTAGGTGCATAACAGTTAGAACAGCCAGACCAGGTTAAATGTGGTGCCTGAGCCAGACTTGTATTGGCACTACAATGCGCCTATATGTGTGACCTGCAGAAGAACAGGTTCATACATTCTGGTGCATTTTACACTGCTTTAAAGTGATTTAGAACTGGCCTGTCTGCGCCGACGTTCATACATGTCGGCCATAAATGGGAAAATCTCGACTTCTCTGTCTTGAAGTGTTAAACCTCTTTTCTTCTTTATGCGGTTCAGACCAACATAACTACTTGTTTTACAGTATATTCCACACCTATTCCTCATCTCCACATAAACCTCTTTTCCTACTGGTACCCTCAGCGCTGTCCCTTTCACTGCCCTATAACTGTACCTTCTATATTTCAGATATAAATAATAGTCCCACACAGATTGTGCAAAAATAACAGTGCCAGATAGTATCCCCACAAATAAGGCAAAACAGATAACGTCTTAAATTGTGTCCTTGACAATAATAGTGCCTAAATAGTGCCCCTTGTATATGTCACATATAGACTTCTGCACTAGCCACTTCCTCATCCAAAGCTGTAGCCCGCTTCCTCTGTCATGTATAGACTGGTTCTATAGCCCCATTCTCTGTCACATAGAGACTGATGTTGTAGTTCCCTCCTGTCACATTAGACTGCTGTAGCCCTTGTGTCATATATAGACCGCTTCTGTATACCACTCCTGTCACATATACACTACTACTGTAGCCCTCCCTCTGTCACATATAAACCATTGGTGTAGACCACCGCTGTAGCCCACCTATTACATATAGACCAATGCTGAAGTCCCCCTCATACAACTACAGACTTCGCCTCCTCTGTGGTGTGGTATTATGAGAGCTAAAGGAACTTTAGTGACATCACAGTCACATGTCAAATGTCCTTAACTATCCTAACCACACTGCAGGTGTATCTGCTGTGTTACAAGGCTGTTTCTTTGAGATTGTGGGGCTTGCAATCACCTGTGGCACTCCTCCCTCTTTTAAGGTCAGTCTTCCACCCTGCCTACCATAAAAGGTCACTCTGAGAACCAGAAATTTCAAGCATGGGTATAGGGTTAAACTTAATCAACTTCCATATATACCACGACCCAAAATACTGTGCTGGACTCTCGATAATTGAAAATCAGCTTGCTTTATTAGATAGGAAAACACGTTCCATGTCAAAAGACACTTCATCAGTTCCATGATAAAAACGAAACACGTCTTCATATCTAATAAAACAAGCTGATTTTTAATTATCAGAAGTCCAGCACAGTATTTTGGGTTGCGGTATATATAGCGGTTGATTAAGTTTAATTTTATACCCATACTTGAAGTTTAATCTCTGCTCCCCATTTCCAAGGAGAAAAGTGACCACTGAGGCCCTGCAGCAGACTCCATCTCCATTAGTTTCCACAAGTTGGGAAGGTCTTTAAAAGTGCTGTGCCTTGTTTAAGCACAATACTAAAAGGTTATTGTATATATAATGATATATACTAGTGATTTAGAAGTATTATATATTGCGTCTGAGAGCGCTGTCTCCATCTGTTTTTGTTTTTTCATATATGAGAACCACAAATGATAAATCAGTGACAAAAGTTCTGACCTCTAGGTCGCACTGCAGTCTCAGTGTATTCCTATAAAATATGTATTCAGATATCTTCTGTAGCCTTCCTGGAATAGATTTCTGTCAGCGCTTACAAGCATAGAACAGAGGGGAGAGCAATGTGAAACTGCATATCTTGGAATACACTGGAGAATCTGCACACAGCAGAGACAGACATTGTGAGTCAAAGGAGTTTTATAACTATGCAGCTAATCTTTGTAAGGTGGAGTTATCAGCTATGCATTCCTAGCCTCTTAGATAGCGTAGACATTATCACTGCTGCATCTGGATGGGCATACAGGGGAATAAGGATAATGGAGCTTGTTGAGAAGGGGAAGTGTCTGAAAGCTGCCAGGAGGGATTGGATAAAAGTTAAAATAATCCTATTTTTCAGAACACCGGCAGCAGCAACGCTGGAATGGATGTATAACTTTTTTATTTTCTTGCATTTGTAGCACCACCATTTTATTTTAAAATATTGACCTGGAAAAACTATTTAAATGCATTTAACCTCTTAATGGTCCAGTTTATTTTAAGTCTTATGGTATGTTCTCACAAAGTATTCCAATGAGGATTCTGTCCTGAAATCCTTGTCGAAAACTCTTCCCATTGACTTTAATGTAAAATTCATGTGGTTCTTCAAACAACGCAGATTTTTGATGCATGGATTCTTAGGCTGGGTTTACACGCCCTATTTTGCCACATATTTTTCATCGCTGATTATAAACTAAGGAAAGGATTAGATCCCAAGCAAATAAGAGATACAAGCTTTGTCATGATACTTAGTTTTCATTTCTGGTTTTGGATTACAATCAGTACAGAAAAATACATGGCAAAATAAGCCATGTGAACATACCCTAAATCCTTAACACAGACAAAAAAATTTAGAACATGTGTGGTGACCCAGAGATGGCAGAGGAGAGGGTTGGAGTAGTAGTAAGTTGCTACTGTCATGGTCGCCTTTTCCCAATCCTCATATGCTACTCTGGGGACACTACAGTGATGAGGGAGTACAAAAATAAGTGGAGTTCCTCCAATGCGTTTCCTTGGGGCACACACTATTTAAAGGGATTTTACTATGATGTAAAATTGACATGGGAAGCTTGCAAATTAAATAATAAACATTTTCACCATTACTCATTATTAAAATTTCTGTACCATTTTTTTTTGCTGCTCCTTAGGACCATTGTGTACAGTTCGTCTCCGGGGAAACGACCAGTGACGAGGCTCCTATCCTGGTCCCATGCTCAGACATCATTCTTCTAAAAAGCAGCTACTGTAAATTTTTCCCCTGCTTAGTAATCTACAATTCACTGCTAAGTGGTTGCTCAATCCCAGGTGCTCTCATTCTATTTCCTTTCCTTTTGACTATTTAGTAGTTAGTCAAACAGTGCAAATAAATAAAAGGAAAGAAGAAATCTTAATCAAAATGGCGATTGGGAGCATTGGGAGTGACTACTGGGTTGACTTCTGGACATCGCATGGTGTCCAGTGCACTAATAGGCCAAATAGGACTGTTCAGTCATTTTTTTACAGCAAAATAAAATTTACATCCAAATCCACAATACTCCTCCACAGTTGAAAAACCACAGTGAGCAATGCGGTTTTCACAGGCAGAATCTATGTGGATTCCTCAAGTAAAATTTTGTCTGTTTTTTTATGTATGTGTGACCATACCTTTAGGGATCAGTAACAATTTTACACTGTTTTCTATTTTTCTTGTGTGTAGCTGTATGAGATGTTGTATTTTACAGGATGACTTGTAGCTTTTATAGGAGCCATTTTGAGGTGCATATAATATGCTTAATTAATTTAAAAAAAAAATATGTAATGGAAAAAAAGCTTTATATTGCTTTGGGGATTTATTTTATTGTATTTACTTTGCAGTACAATGTTAATCTATGGGTTGCTATGATTACAACAATACTCAATTTTTAGTGTTTCACTACTTTTTTATGATAAAAATGCTTTTTTTTCAAAGAATAATTCATTTTTTCATCATCACACTCCCACACTTTTTTGTTTTTAAGTCAAGGTAGTTATCAATAATGTCTTGTTTTTTTGTGTGACAACTTATAGTTTTTAATCTTACTATTTTGGTGAATTTATGACTTTTTCATTGCTTTATATTCGTTACAATCGCAAATGGTTTTTCCCCATTCAGTTTTTCTAAGGGGTGGTCCCTGCACACCTGTTCCATGAGCACTGATTTACAAAGTCAAAATGTCAGGGGACAATTCAAATTTAGGGTAACACCCAGCTGCAGTACATTTTTAAAGGAATAACGAGGAACCAAAAAAAAGGTTATAGAGAATGCTCCAGAATAGTTATTTCACAGGGATCACTTGTATTGACTAAAACAGACAAGTTAGGAGATGTTGTAGGTCATCGTTAAGGGGGAAAGAAAGGAAGAAAGGAATGAAGAAGATAGAAGATGAAAAAGGAAAGGGACAAGCAGCAGGAGGTAGAAGAGGTTGGGGCATTGGTGGAGGAGGTAGAGAGAAATATCAGTCAGTGTTTCTTATATATTAAGCTGCTCTCCTCTACTGAATTCTCTTCTGCCCTCTTTCAGCACTTCCTCCATGCTACTGCAGTCCTTCACAATAGTATCAGTCAGCCCTTGTTTGTCAAGGTCCTGAGCCACCTCATCAGTGACCATAGCTGCTACCAATGCCCTGTGCCTTTTGATAAGGTGGCACTGAACTTGGAGACTTGCTGAAGGACTATAGGGCAGCTGAGGCATGAAGTAGAAGACCGTAGTCGTTGCAGGGGACACAGAGACCTTCCAGAAGTTTGTTTCTTCCAATAAAAGCCCTGCATCTATATATGAGCTTGTTTCTAGTATAGCAAATAAGCTCTATTTATCTAGATGGGTTGTAACACCACACACCCTGTGGACATGTGGTCCTGTTTTTGAAAGAAAGCAGCCATGATTTACCAATACTGCCCAACTCCATTACAAATAATGGTCATAAGGTCCTAATATTTTATCTGATAGGATTTTTTTTATTTTTGGTTAATACTAAAGTTGTCATTGGTAGGGCCCGTGAAAGGGAAAGGCTATGTTACTACAGGAAAACGACGTATCTTTGGCTTTTGTTTTTTAAAAGCACCCAAAATACGTGTTTCCTGCGGCCCCCTAGGCGGCAATAGGAAAAATTTGAGCTGTTGTCTTTCTGCAGCGGCGTATTTTACAAATGTTGTATAATACGCCCCGGGGACTTTCGTTTTTTTGCCGTTTTCCCCCTACCCTTTCAAATTTTATGGGGGATGTAGGAAAAAAAGAGAAGCGACCACGGTTTTTGCAAAATCGTGATTTAAAAACCGCGGTCCTGCATCGGGGAAAAAAACCCCCCCGGGTTTTATGTAGACATAAACCAAGAAACCCCTTGGATGCTGTTTAAAAATAGAAACCCAAAAATTTTTAGGGGGGGTTTCTTATTCTCGTGTCATGATGTTTTTAAAGGGGCTTGGGAAGTTACATGTAAACCCAAAGGGCCCCCAAACCCCCCAAAAATCAAAATTGAGTGGGCCCTTTTGTTTTTTTCAAAGGGGTCTCCATAACCTAAGCTGCCGTGTTTTTTAAAGGCAAAAAAAAAACCCCCCGTTCAACATTTCCCCAAAAAGATCATTTCTACCACTGAATGTTTATAAATTGTTCTTTTTTGGGCAAAATTAAACCCCCTTTTGCAAAATCCAAAAGAGAATGTTAAGTGAATAGTAAAATTTTGAAAAAATACAATCTCTTGGAATTTTTAAAAATACCGCCTTTGTCCCGGGCTGGGGTGGGAAAATTTGCATTTTTTTTTTCAATTTTGGGCAACTCTAAACTAATATGAATCAGCTTCTAAACAAACACCATCAAATATTCAAAAAGGGTTTCCCTTGTTCTGTGCCGTTTTGTATATTTTTCCCCCAATTTAAAAAGAAATTCATGTTTTACATGATTTTTCATTTTACTTGGGAAGGCGGAAAAAGAAAAAAAAAACAGATCAATAAATAATTTGTATTTACATTTCTTTAGCTATGGTAATATTGTACTTTAAAAGGCATGATAATAAATCAGTATTATGTACTTCAATATAATGGTCTAATGCAATTTCATTTTTGAATATGACAATCATAGGAATAAAAGTTTCTAGTGAAAGCAGAGAACCGGAGAAATCATTTCAAATGAAACATTGAAACAGATTGGAATATATTCTACCTCTGGGGCAAACGTTTTAGAGAAACAGTTTTAGGTCCCGGGGATCAACAAACCCCTTCAACAAAAGTCTTTATCCAAATCAAATTTTGTGTTGGGGGTTGGAATCAACTGCTTTTGGTTTATAAAGCTAAGACTCTTTACACCCCGGGTAAAAACCAGAGGAATTTTTTTGAAAAGAAATTAAAAAAATGTCCCCCTGGATTTTAGGGTTTAGATTACCCGTAAAACTAAAGGCCACACTTACAGTCAAAAGGGTGGGAATTTTAAAAACTGAAAACCCTGGCAGGCAACACTGCCATGTGCTACATGGGGAAAAATATAACATTTCCCCCCTGTGCCGGGGTTGTTGTATGGAAAATTCAAGGCTCCTTTATGTATGACCCGCAATAGAACTGGTTCATACAATCTGGCGCATTCTGCACTGCTTTAAAAAGAAAAAAGTCACATAGTTTTTGCCCCCCCCGCTTTAGGACAGAACAAGCTATTTTCAGAAAACCCGCTGTTTCCAGCGGGTTTTTGTCCCCTTTTTTCTTTAAGATGCTGGGGGTTTTCCCTTTTATTTTTAAAGCTCAAAACTGCAGTTTTCAGCCAAAAAAGAGTCTGAAAAGATCTTTAGAGTGTCATTTTTTTTTCAAAACCCCCCCCATCTGAAGCTGCCCCGCCCACCTCCACTGACAAACCTATTACTTTGAAATAGGTAGAAACATGTGAATAACTGTCAGTGGGCGGAGCTAGCCTTTGGTGGGTGGAGCTAACACCTGCTCATGAATAAGATTTGAGGGATAAATGCTCTAAAACTGCTGCATCTTACAGAATATGGGGTGTAGTGCTGAAAACAGCATGTCTGTCACTAGCTTGTGCTGTCCTCAGCAAGGGGGGCACAACCTATGTGACAGGTTCCCTTTAAAGCCGTGAATAAGGGGCGGGACGGGGACGGGGCCGGAGCGCGTGGGGGCGCCGCTCCCCGGCCCAATAGGCTTGCATTATCCACGGCGCGTATTGCGCCTGGATAATGTGCAGTCACTTTCTCCCGCCCGGCGGATTCGCCGAGCGGGGTAGGAGCTACGGAATCCACTGTTCTCTATGAGAACTGTGGATTACTGTAATGACAGGGACGTATTGGAGCCGTACTGCAGCGCAAATCCGGCGCGTAGTACGGCGCCAATCCGCGGCAAAATAAGCCATGTGAACGAGGCCTAAGGGAAAAAACAGTGCTGCTATTGTTTTCCATTATTTTTTTACAGAAGCTGCACTGGAGGCTCAATAAGAAATGACAAGATGAAGGCATCTTTGTGAAAGTGGGAGCTGGCCACAGCTTTAAGACAAGATAAACAAGAGAGAGCCTAACCTAGCTTGTGTGTAGCTGTATGTTTACACCCATCAAAGGTACGATCATTGACGACAAGCTGCTTAAAGGGGTTGTCTCACTACGAAGATTATAGTTGAAAATGTGGGGACCAAAAATCTAAGGATGTACGTCCTTGGTTACTATTGGCAAAGTGCTACGGTTTTATAGAACGGGCTGGTTTACATGTGCTTAGCAACGGTGTTTGTTTACTGGTCAGGAAGCATTCTGTCCTGCCTAGGTTTGTGCACATGCAAAGGAAAGGCAGTTAAGAGGAGGGGCAGGGATGTGTTTTATTGGCAGGCAAGGAAAGGAGAAGCAGTGAAGAGGATACAATACACATAACCCCCCGCATGTCCTTCACGCTTCTCCTCCTTGCCTGCCAATACACACATCCCTGCCCCTCTTTTAAACTGCCTTTCCTTTGATTTGCACGCCCTAGGCAGACAGAATGCTTCCCTGACCAGTAAAAAAACACCGTTTCTAAGCAAATTAAACCAGCCCCTTTCTAAAACCGTAGCACTTTTTCCAATAGTAAAAAAAGGCGTACATCCCTTTGATTTTTTGGGCCCCACATTTTAAATTTTCCATAGGGGACAACCCCTTTAAGGCTGGGAAAATATTTTGAAGACCCCAAATGACTCGCATGTCAATCGTTTAGGGCCTTTAAAGGCACTTGCAAAATTTTACGCATCAATCTAGAATTACTTTAGTAATCCTATGCTTTTTTTTAATAGTATTGACTTTAAAATCCCCTGGTTAATAGTTGTTTCATGTTAATTCCTCAGAGGCAGGACAGTATTGATACTGGGGGGATTGAGCCTGTATGTGGCAGGGAGAAAGAGGGCATAGCAAGGCACCACTGACTGTGGTTGGCGGCCATTCCTCCTATAATGATAGATTCCTACGATGCCTGTGCCCCTGTTTATTTCCTTATACCAGATACAGAGGGCCACATAGCTGGCAGGCAAACAGGATTAAGCAGAATGCAAAAAATGCAGCATGCAAGGTAGATCCTTAAAGACATTGGCTGTGGAGAAAAATCTTTGGCACACATGCTCAGCACATACTGGTGGCTGCCCCAGAGCTCCAAGCAAAAGGAGAGCCGTGGAGGGGAGAATGACAGACGGGGCAAAAAAAATCTACGATCAGTTAAATTATTTATGCCAAAAAGTCCCTATATAATAGCATCAAAATATAAACTATTGTTGAGTATACTAAGAATATTTTCCAGCTTCATGTCTACAGATTAAAAGAAGCACTCCAGGATGTTTTGCACATGTAATAGTAACTCACCAGCAATATTCTAGCAGTGTCATTTTGTTTCATCCTAGAACAGTTGTATCCACACATTTTAAACCCTTTCTCACTTACTGAGACCCCCATTATCTGCTCTTTTTTGAAGACATTATGGCCCGCCCTGGTGTAAATTCATGTGAATTACAAGTTTACAAAATGGGTTTAGCAAATCTCCTGGCTTTCTTAGATCCCCTCCCCCCCCGCCCGCTCCCTTCTTTTCCCCTCTGTGCCCCTGTAGTGCTGCTGAAGAAGCCATTTCTCCAGTTCTGTCCCTTAAGAAAAAAATTTGGCTGTAAGAGAAGAGTTTAAACCTTAATGTTACCTGCAGTCATAAAAATTCCCGCTTACCTCAGTCTTGCTTCTGCTGTGTCAAACTCAGTGTATAAAAATGAGAAGCAGTTTTAAATGTCTACCTGCCTCCGCTTGTAAAGAAAGCGGGAAACCCTATTAAAGGAAGTTCTGCCAAAAATCTATTTCATAGCCCTGATCCATCTTTTCAGCTTGTTGCTCAGGGGGGGCGTGAGATATGTTTGAATTGCATTTCATGGCCCCAGAAAGATGACAACCCACCCTTTTCCTCTCTTTTTCAAAAAAAAGGCTGTTTGGGTTTTAAAGCATTGTGAGTAGCTAGAGGTAAATTTTTTGCCTCCAGGCACAAGGGTCCTAGGTTCAAATCTCTGCAGGAACCAAACCTGTGCTTTTTTTTTCTTTTTATCAATGCACATACCTCATTGAGGTTTCTTTTTTATTTATTTGCTCTGTTTGACTAATTACTAAGGAGTACAGAGGACGGGAGTAGAGTGACAGCACCCAGGGTTTGAACACCTAGTAGCTGCCTGAGAGGAGAGGTGATGTCTGAGCATGTGCCACCAGGACTCAGGAGCTCTCAGCCCTGGTCGTATCCCCTGGAGACGAGCTGTAAACAATGGATCACTAAAGGAGCAGCTAAAACCAAAACGGTGCAGAATTTTTAGTAATAATGAATGGTGAAAATGTTTGTTATTTCATTTGAAAGCTTCCCACGTCAATTTTACTTCGTGGCAAAACCCCTTTAAGGTACATTCACTCAACAGAGTAAAATTGAAGCATGGAATCCACAAGAATGCTGTAGTTGAAATCTGTGTTGTCCGACATGGTTTTAACAAATATTTTTTTTACTAAAGTACATGCTTATTGCATTTGGATTTAGATACATTTTCAGATTTGGTTTTACAGGCGGTTTGCAGTCAGAAAGAGTGTAATTTATGCCTATTGTTTTGGACGCCACATAATCCAAATCCATATACAATACACATTTAAATGTTTTGGGCGCTTATTGCAAAAGGACTTAAAGGGGTTGTATCATTTCATTAAATGGCCTTCAGAATAAGGGAACAGTGAAAACAAGCAACTTTGCAATTGGATGTCATTAGCAAAGCTGTCTTGTTTTCACTGTCTCCCTTATCTTCCTTTTCTGTAAACAAACTTCTCCAGTGCTGGTGGATAGTCGGATCCCTCCTCCTTGCATTTATTTAGCTGAGGGCTCTAATAATTTACATTCTGTTCGGCCCCCAGGACGGCTGTATTCATGGAGCTTGCATTCCTGCCTCTCACTCAGAATTAGGGGCAGACAACAATTTCACTCTATATAGCTAGCTGCCTCCTCATTGACACTGCAGCAGTCTCTATAATCAGAAAACAGCAGAATTATGCCACGGTGCCTTAATGCTCCTGCGTGTAAGGGGCCGACAAAAATTTCATGAACATGAAAGGAGACGGATCTGTGCTCTGGATGGATTCAACTGTAGCAAACCTCCAGCTGTGAGAGATCAGTGCTGAGTTCATAATAGACTGTTTACACTGAATGCAGGCCTGTGGTATATAAACAGCTCTGACAAAATAAGACTGCATAGGGCGAGGACAGTGATATGTGGAGGGGGGGGGGGACACACTGGGGCCAGCAGGAACAGTAAAGAGGAGATGATGTCATCCCCTTCAGTTAAGAAACACCCAGCTGGGAGGGGAAGAAATGCCCCTGGATTTCAGGAAGTGAGCGCATCAAGCTTCAAGAGAACAACCCAACTGAAGAAGCGATACTTCCCCTTTAAGCCATCCCATTGACATCAGTAGTAAATTTCCTCACTTTTTCGTGTGGAATACGACCAAAGAATGAGAATGTTCAAAGTTCTTCTGAAGTATTTTCGATTGAGGTCAATGTAAATTAAAGTGTGGATTTCCATTTAAAAAAATGGGATAAAAATCCTATGCAGTCTTCACGCTGATGTTGGTGGGGAAACTGTGTCAGAATGTTCTTAAACAAAACCTCATGTGAAAATTCCCTCTCTGGACAGAAGTCCATATCAATGGTTTATCACTTGTTGCCATTAGCACTCAGAACAAAACAGTTGCAATAGAATAAGGCTATGTTCACACGGCTTAACTGCGGGACGTAATTACGCCCCGCAATTACACCGTGTGGCCGGGGGAGGGGCGGGAGCGGGGGAGTGAGCGGGGGGCTGGCACTTCGCCGGCCCATAGACTTGCATTGCCAGCGGCGCGTATACCCATTTTAAGCCGTGTGAACATGGCCTAAGACTTCACCCCTCCTTTCTCCCCCCATCTCTGCATAACCAGAGACATCATGGGAAATGTAGACTGCATTAGGATAACCATACCAGAAGGGAAGAAGGAAACAAGATGGCAGACAACCCAGAAATGGCTCATCAATTGAACATGTATATACAAGGCATACACAAGGACCTCTATACAATTCTTTAATAATATCCTGTGCTGCACGTACATAGGCAAAATAGCTTGAGTGCTTCTTTAACTGCATTTGCATTAACATTTATAGATCACAATTGGACCAGATGGGTTGGGGACAAGGCAATTGATGTTGGTATCAGTCTACTAAATGGCTGCCTCTACTATGAATTAGCATAAATTCACTTTAACTAGAACAACAATTAACTGCTATACTAGTTTCAGCACATAATAAAATGCAGTGTATAGACATCATTAAGGATCTGTAGGTGTATTTTCAAGACGTTCCAAAATTAGAATTAGAGTTGGAACATAGAAATGGGAAAAGCTGGGAACACATCAATTAAATATTTTTTCTGTCAAAAAGTAGAATTGCACACATTTGATCTAAGAGTTCATATGCTCAAATTGGCTCTGTACCCAAGAAGAAACACAAGCAGAGCAAGATGGGAGCAGATTCTTTGGAGAATGCAAATATTACTTGAAATTTCGAACACAGCTTTACAGAATGCATTTTTGTTTTTGACAAACATGATTGTGAGAAGAAATGTAAGGCTAGTGCTAGACTGAGACTTGTTCTTCTAGCGGGAGTTTCATGCCACAGCCCATCAGAGGCATCCATGATGGTAGTGGAGACTCAAGAAAGACAATGGCAATTACCATGTTTGTCATATGAACCAGTGAAAAGCAGTCCTGGGAGGTGTTGTGTTGGCACCATCAACTGGTTTTACTTTCTGTCTTGGTCAGGAGTGTAAAACTCGGCTGGGTAAATGGGCCACACATAGAAAAAAATGTAAGTTGATGGACCACATGTCATCAATACAGAACAATATTATTGCCTAGGTCATTGTAAAGCAAATGCAGGGTGCTGGGAGGATGATGAGTATAGCAGTAGCGGTGGTGGATTGGTGATGAAATACCTGACAGCAGACCACTACTTTCCGGGAACTCCAGGCTTTACTCATGGCACTGATACTTGTGAAAATTCAGATCATATAGGCAACGCTCCTGTCACTTATGCACATCTCAGACACTCCTTTCTTCAAATGACACTCCTGACAACCTCCCTCTTATCCAACCCAATCCAGCTGTGCAAGGTACTGGTACAGGCACTGACCCAAGTCCTAACCCAGCTGTACAAGGTGCTGGCACTCTGTACACTCTCTACTTGGTCCTCTCTATGGGGACCTTTACTCCCACAAACTGTCCACCAGTATTTCGATGTGGTCTGTCTGCTACTCCTCTGTGTCTGTGCTGTCATGCTCTCTGGTCTCTCTGTGCCCCTTGCTTCTAGTTGTTTCTCTAATTGCACTTCTGATGTTCATTGAGTAGGGCTGTTCTCCTTTGACCAGCCTGCCCTGTCTTTTGCCGTAAATAGTCAGGGTTCCCCTTCATCTTCTGCTCACAACTGGCACTTTGTACTCAGCATACTTAGCACTGAACTTGGAACTCATCTGAACTCTCCCCATTCTTACACCGTGACGCTCTTTGCAATGCCAAATGTGTAATTTTTATTTACTTATTTATTTTTTGCGTGATAAGCATGTATAATGGAGAAAGGGTGTTGTGTGATTTTTTACCATTTTATTTTTTTACTGTTTACATTTTACTGTTTAAATTTTTTATTTACTTGTTCCAATATAGGATTAGATTGAGTGATCACTTGATCACTGTTATAATACATTGCATTACATGTACTCTAATGTTTTATGCCAACCCTCAGGAAGTCTGTCAAGCCCTACCTCCGGGCAAGACCTGGCAGGCCTATATCACAGAAGGATCGGAGCCACAAAGACTCAATTTTTATTTTACATCTGGACAGTACATTGTCGGCATGGGGCACCAGCTCTTTGCCTCTTTGGACCTATAGTCCCAATGGCATCCACCAATGTGTCAGCATTTCACCAGCAGAAGACATTGGTGACTAATAGTATCTAGACAACATGAAGCATTATTTTGGAGCCCTCCCCCTTTCTGCTGATGTTGGCATGTTGTCTAGAATAGTCAGAGGCCTGTTATTTCACATGACATCACCTACGTGTAGGTAAAGGGCTTAGCTTTGGCACCAGGGCTCAGAAACTTCGAGTAATGCCTCTTAATAAGCAAGATGAAAGTGCAGACTTCATCTGCGATTGTGGCTTTAAGGTTAGAAATATTACATTGCTTGCGGGCAACCCAGCAAATATTGTGTATGGTGCAATTACCTTGAAGGAGCTCATAGAAGCTTCTTGTTTCCTCAGAGATTTTGTTTTAAATGCAAATTGACTTGTATTTCTTACTTATACTGAGAGCGTCCTTTACCTTGTTTTCTAAAATTATTCTCTGGCTCTGACTGAAGTGCATTTCGGTCCTTGATGGTCTATAAGAATAAACGGCTCAGGTGCTCCAATACCGCTAACCACCAAAGAAGAGGAAGTAAATGCAATAAGAAATGCATGGCGATGGGCCTTTGTTATGAATAACCTTTGATTACAAATGAGTTCCCTGCTGTCATGATTGCAATATGGAAACCTACATATGGTTGGTTGCTTTGGTCTACATCAGTTACTTCATTTTTATATACAGTAACTTCCAATATGGTGTGTAGCAGAACATTTCACACATCCTTAAAGGGATTTTTTCACTATGCAGTTTCACAGTCACAGCCAGTTTTTTTTTCACTCTGCTCGCCTCAGGCTGTGCGTGGTTCTGTAGCAGTGATTAGCATATTTAACCTTTCTGTATCTAGCTGCTACATTACAAAAAGCAGCACAGGAAATCTAATCTGTAAGTAAAGCTACACAGGCTGTGAGGACTAAATACAATGGCTTATCAGGAAAAACAGCTACTCGTTAGAGATAATTAATTTTCTTCACGGCTCTGTCTGTCCAAGGGGTGACGTCACTCCCTGCTCTCTGCTCAAATCAGATAACAGGGTATGGTTTGGTATGCAGGTAACCATAGAAACCTTTGGGCACTTAAGAGCACATAAAAACGCTCTTATCTCTTGAGTAAAGTAAAATTTATTGACCAATGTATTAAGAAAAATTCTTCATTTAAGGGGCCTGTTAAGGGGCCGGTATTTGTCCTGTTTTCGTGCCGTGCACACATCCACCGTGAAGAACGCCCCCCCCCCTCCCCCTCCTTCACATAGACATCTTCATCTTCCGTCCGAAAACCGGTTGGAAGAATGAACATGTTCTATGTTTTTCAGGCGGCCAGCGGTCTGAAAAACCGCAGGGCGGAAAACCCGTGCAGTATGGACTGCTGCGCGGATTCTCCATAGAAGCCCATGTAAAAGATTTTCACCCGGTTTGCAGACGGTTTTCAAAACCGAAACCGGCTGAAAAACCGGGTAAAAACCCATGCCGTGGAGACAAAGCCTAACTGTCCTTTCATGTTATAAGCTCATTTTTGTAGTGAGAAAACCCCTTTAATGCTTACTGATCCCATATAATTGTGAAAAAAAAAAGTTTTGCAGTACACAGGGGAACAATAAGAGACCAGAGCAGACAATGGACAACATATTATGGATTCTTATTTTGGCAATGTCCTTGAATTGTCCATCTTATTTATAGAATTATAGAGGTTTTCTCACCATGCTGTATCACAAAGCCATAGTCAACTTCCTGTTAAGACTGTGTGTGGTTATAAAGCAGTGAATGGAAATCAGCTCTGCTATTCCTGTTAGGCCCCGTTCACACGGCTTATTTGTCCACGGATTGGCGCCGTACTACGCGCCAGATTTGCGCTGCAGTACGGCGCCAATCCGCGGCAGTAAATTACGGTAATCCACTGCTCTCATAGAAAGTGGATTCCGTCGCTTCTTTCCCGCTCGGCGAATCGCCACGGGGGGAGAAAGTGACTTGCACATTTATTTAGGGGGAACGCGCTGTATGTTAATGACATCTATGGGGTCGGGGAAGCGGCAGCACCGCCGCGCTCCGGCCCTGCCCTCGTTGCCACTTATTTCAGGGATTTTGCGAGCGCTGATCCGGCTCACAAATCCGTCGTTGTTATAAAGCCGTGTGAACACTGCCTTATAGTGACACCAGCGCAGGAGGATTATAATCTTTAGTGCACAAGGTTACAGAGCTCTAAGGATTAAAATTTGTCATTAAATTAGGTAATCAAGCTCCTGTGCTAGAGATAAGACTCAGCAGGGAGTAACTAGTTAGACAGCAGCTTGGAGCAATTAGACAAGAAAAAGAGAAGGGAGAGGTGGTCATTAACCAAGAGAAAATGATGTACACAAGCATTGGATAAAATCTTTTTATCTCATGAACAAAGCAAAATTAAAACAGCAATGTACTGTATATGGTAACAGTCTTTATTACCCTTTCCCTACTTGCTAAAAGCTAATCACTGTGTTGAGAGAACCCCTTTGTGCACTATGTTACTGCTGCCCAATAATATAAAATAAAAAAACTATACTCACATTCCTCCTCACCTCTGTTCCAGCCATGGCATTCCAGGGTCTTCTAAAATGGTCACGTACCACTGCCTAACATCACTGTTCAGAAGTAAACAGCTCCAAACAGTAAAGTAAGCAGAGGCACATGACCGCTGTAGCCAATCAGCGGCTGTAGTGGTGACATCCTATTTGGCCAAAGACAAAAAGAAAACAGAAGACGAATGGAAAGCTGACACTGGGGCGGACATGAGGGGGAAGATGAGGTTTATTTTATATTATTGGGCAGCGGTAGCTTAGTATTTAATTTAAGAAAAAAACTGGTTCCCCCTTTAAGGAGAGGAGGATCTTGATAAACACCGCCCCTTCTCTTGGGTCTTTTGTCTTGGCCACTCTTAACCCTTATTTTTATTAATTAACATATTCACACACACTGGCCTACACCTCACAAGAACAAGAACTTACAACTTGCTTTTCCTTCTTGAGATTTTTGACTCAAAAGAGAAAAACCTTGAACCAAGGTATTGAAGTGAACATAGGAAAGAAAAAAATGTCCCTCCTTTTAATAGGCTAACACAACTAGTTGGCGGTTCTTAACTAGTGATTACTGTAAAATGACCATCCAACGTCTCGCCGGCTTCTGGCCACCTCCGATACGGAGCACGAAAATGAGATGAAATATATTTTGACTGGTTTATAAAAAACAACGTGACATAAAGTAATATTCATCTTTGATGAATCCAATATTCTTAGGGAATGATATTAGGCAGTATCTATTATATCTTTCATTGTGTTCCCATCTGCCCTTTTCAGGAGCTAAATTATGTGCATTAGTTCGTAAATGGGCTAATGCCTGTCTGTATTTAGAGGACTGCATGCCGTGAATATATTCTCTGCTTCAAGAAGTAATTGGTAATTACAATGGTCATTTAAGCAATCACTGTCTCTGGTAGATTCATGTCATTCTTAAAAATAACTAGCTCTTAACCTTTGACAGAATTCTACAGAAACTGTTCATCAACACCCACGCTTTGATTAATTTCACACATACACAAACCTGTATCAATAAAAGTGATGGTTTTACATTTGTTAACCAGAGTAATTTGCCTCACTCATCAAAACAGCTTAATATCAGGTATCTGTGAGCTCCAAATCTCATTAGTTTCATTTTATAAACAGTTTTATAGTGCCTCGCCTTGATGAGAAAATCCTCCATACATCGCTTCTTTTTGCAATTTTTTTTTTATACCTTTGGCACGTGCAAGACTTTGCCTATATACCTCCTGCTGTTGCTCGACAGGAGAAATCTTCCGTAGATCAGGTTCATACATAGGAAACAATGATGCAGTTGTTAAACAGGGGATATTAATAAGATATACCTTTAATCCCAATGGTGTAGCCCACTGAACCCAGGAACTTAGGGTTCCCTGCATTGGCCTCATGGGTCTATTTTCCAAACTGCCCCATTCCATTCCAAAGTACAAAAAGCTATTTAAAAACTGACTTCCCTTTCTGAGAAATTCATAGGGGTCCAGGAGGCTGGGCTGCGGGCAGTTGTTTCTTGGGGTCTGCATACCACAGAGCAGCTTTAGCTTTCTTTTTTCTAAGGGCATGCCCCACGGCACTGGTTTGCGGCCGCTTTTTCAGTCCGGTATTTGTCCTTTGCCGTGGGGATGAGCCCTAACAAGGTTAAAAAAATCATGTGTTTATATTATATATTCTATATTTTGTTAGTTGGAGATGGGAAATTGAAAGCATTGCAACAGCCAAATAGCCCCAGCTGGCTTCGACTGGTCCAAAGGAGACAAGGAGATATACATATACTGTACATCCTTGGGAGAAGTGGAAAGGCAGAGAAAATGGGGCAAAGAGCAAGAGGCAGAATATAAGAGGCATGTATAGTAATGTACAACAGCTGTAGTGTGAGCCCAGGAATCAACTCCACTGGTGGGTCTTAGGCAGCCCAGACCGTCATGGTTTCCAGAACCTGTTACCATAGCATGGGTTTGTTGCTCTACTATTGTATTAGAAAGGAGAATATCTATCCTAGGGGAGAGCACCATATACGTGTGTGGGGATATGAAATTGCCATTTTGCACCCCACTAGGCATCTGCATATCACAAGGCGTTATAGGAAAAGAGCTGAAAGCTCAAGCGCCATCTATCGGATGTAACAAATCCTCAATTTGCTTGTGACCCACTGAGTCTTTAGAAAGCAAAAGAGTCGTTAGCCAAGCCAGCATAACTCATCTGCATACAGCTGTTTCAGGGTTTTTGCCCCTACTATTGTATTGAAATAACCTGGTAGAGGCAAAGTGGCTTGTTGAAGCACTTCTACCAAGCTGGCACCAACAACATGCTAGTGCACATGCCCTGTGAGTCATGAAAGTACACCCTCTGGTTTAAAGAGAAATGTAAAATAGGTTGTCCGCTTTAAAAAAAAAAATCTGTTTAAATGGGACTAGGACATGGAAAAATAGAAAAATAATTATACTTACCTCCCTAAACTCCAACGCTGCAGCGTTGGAGCTCCCTGGGGATCTATTCCCTTTCACCTATGGATTTTCATACCATCACACAGGAGAGACCCGCGCTCCATATATAATGACCAGATCACTGGAGGAATTCCAGGTAGGTAATTTTTTTTTACCCCAGCCTGGACCATTTAAAGATAATTTTACTAGTTACTCTTCACACTTGCATCAGAGGTTCCATGTGGAACCTCCATTGGCAAATTCCATTGGGAATGACAGAAATAATAGCACAGCATGCTGGTAAAGCCCCACCTGAAATCCATTGGCCACAATTGGTGTCCATTGTAAAATGAGCCTGGTTCCACCTCTTTCAAATTAACTTTTGTAGGTTTTGAGTGAACTTGAAGTTGAGTGCAGTTAAAGTTGTCCAAGATTACAAAAACATGGCAATGACTGCTTGCTTCTAAAAACAGTGCCATACCTGTCTATGGGTTGTTTCTGATATTATAGGTCAGCTCCATTGACCTTGAAAGGATGCAACTACTTTGGTCCTTGCAGACACAGGGTTTTTTGTTAGTTTCTGCCCCTATCATCACATATAATTACTGCAATATCAGATGTGTCTAGGTTGTTTTTTTACATTTTTGTAGAATAAAAACACTAAAAAAAATAAGTTGCACTATATTCTGAGAACCACAGACGTTTTATTTTTCTGTTGGCAGAACTGTGTAAGGGCTTGTGTTTTACATGATTGCAGAACAAGTTGTAATATTTATTAGTGGCATTTTATGATACATATGATATTTTGATCATATTTTATTCTATTTTACATTTTGACATTTGACATTTTTATTTTTTTTATCTGCCATTTACTATGTGTATAATTGACGTTAACATTATTCACTGGGTCAGTACAATTACAATAAATAAAATGTTTTATGTTTTACAGCTTTTTCAAAATAGTCTTTTGGTAAAACTGTGGGTTGATCATTTTTAATTTAGGTTTTTGGTAGGTAGCTGCACAAAAACAGCAATTTCTTTATTTAGGTTTTTTTTTCTTACAGTATTTATCCTGTAAGTAAAATAACATCTTACATAATAAGACGGGAAACGGTTTTGTTTCTTAATTTTTTTTTGTTAATTTCAACCTTTTTTTCTTTAAGCGCTGCTTAGAGACTTTAATGTGCAATCACTTGATTGCTTGTATAGTACACTGCAAAACATTGTGTTATGCTGATACGTAACCTATTAGGCTTTGCAGTTTATTGGCTGAGAGACTGAGCCTCCCGAAATTATCTCAGATCTCAGCCATTGCAGCAGGATCCTAGCAAAGGGGATGTTTGGCAACTGTCTTTAAAGCTGCTGGGGCAGTGCTGTATAGATACAATGTAAATATGGTGGATGTCACTAAGGTGTAAGGTGAAGGTGACTGAGCCGCTTTATCACAAACAATTTGTAAACAGGCTTAGGGTATGTTCACACGTGGTAATTTCGGCGTGCATTTCGCCGCGTATTTGCGCTCTAATACAAGCGAGATGCGCTCCGAAATTACAGTAATCCATAGTTCTCATAGAGGACTATGGATTATGCCTCCTCTTCCCGCTCGTACAATCGATTTTATTGTACGCGCGGGGAGATAAGTGACATGTCAATTACTTGCAGCAAATACGCGCCACGAGTAATGCATGTCTATTGGGACAGTGGGCTACAGCCCCCCCCCCCCCCCATGCCGCGGGAGTATGCGCGTATCAGCACGAGCTCCCAAGAGTACTGTATGCGCCGCAGTACATCGTGTGAATATAGCCTTAGTGCTGTCAATGCATGAAAGCAGCCACTTTATCTAATCATGGACAACCCTTTTAAAGAGGTATTCCCACCACTTTACATCCAGGTTGTGCCATTTCTTTTCTGGCCCCAGGGAACAGAGGTGGCCACTTATGTGCATTTCTCTCCAGTCATTTCTATGGGAGTTATCAATATAGTTAAGCACAGTTGCTTTGCTGTATTTGGAACTCCCATAGAAGTGAATGGTATGAGCCATGATTGGATGGCTATCTCTGTGTTAGCCACACCCCATGGGAGTCATTTAGATCTTTTCATTTCTAACTGCTGTGCAGCTGCATGTAATACTTTGTTCTCTGTTATCAGCCATTTCAATTATCTCTAGTAATATCACATGTAGTCTAGTCCTGACAACCTGCAGAAACCTTTACACCCAAGGGAGTGATCGATCAGCCCCTCTGCTTATGATGCTACCACACTACTAGAGATGGGCAAATTGATTCTAACAAAGTGGAATTCGTTTAGAATTTCAGGAAAACTTCGATTCTGAATAAAGTCGAAGTTTGGGGTACTTCGCGGGAACAAAGTGTGCTTTTGATTGATAAAATGGCTGCGAGCACATGGCGCTCCCATGGGGCAAAGCACTCTGGGAGGAAGAAGGCATAGCCTGCATGCCCATGTGCAGAGATGAAGCCAATCAGAGACCGGCGGGATTCTGTGACGTCACCGCAATATATAAGTCCGGGCGCGACGCTGGGAGCTCACACTCCTCTCACTGTACTGTGTAGGGAAGGTGCTGCCGAGGCTGCTTATGATATCTCGTACTAAAGAACTCACTTTTATACAGCGATTTTTGGGGGGTGTTACAGCTTGTCTCAGAGACTGTTTCTCTTACGTTCTAATTCTGTTTTTTGTGGGGTATTGGAATGAAGTCCAGGTGCGTCCAATGCAGCTGTATATACATTTTAATGCTATCTGCCCCACAGCACATTGAATATCCAAGGGTTATTAAGCTTTGTTCCTGTTGTATTCATTTAAAGAAACAGCATTTTTACAATACAAATACCACTTAATTTTTTTTCAATTCTTTTGCGCAATTTAGATCCAGGTGTTAATTAAGCGTTGTTCTGCTGCTGTGGTCACTAAAAGAAATGTTCTTTTTCACCGCCAATGAAGCAATTTTGCCTGTAGCATAATTCATAACCGAAGGTTAATTACAAGTTTTTCTGTTGTTGTGTACCGTCAAATACACGCCATTTTAACACGCTACAAAGCTGGTAATTTTTGGTTGCTCATTTCTTTTGCGCAATTTAGATCCAGGGGTAAATTAAGCGTTGTTCTGCTGTTGTGGTCACTAAAAGAAATGTTCTTTTTCACCTCCAAAGAAGAAATTTTACCTGTAGCATAATTAAATATCCGAAGGTTAATTAAGCCTGTTTGTGCTTTTATATTCAGTAAAATACACAGTGTTTTAAATGGCACATACAAGTAAATTTTTCTGGCCATTTGTGGAGCGCAATTTATATCCAAGGGTTTACTCAAGCTTTTTACTGGGTTCATTTGGAGTCAAATACAGGGTGTGTATTTATCATGTACAGATTATCTTCATCAAACAGTGTCTGTACATTTTAGAACAAACAGTATGTCAGACAGAGAGGTGGAAGGCTCTTCACCGGCGAGTGACAGTGGCACAAACATTCCTGTAGCAGGCCCAGGTCGCAGCACAGCAAGGGACGTCGCAGCAGGGGTCACTCGGTGATGGCACAACTGCCGCTGTCATCTAGCGGCCGTGTGTTGTTTCAGCAACCCAATGGTTCTTGATTGGTTGTCTAGGTCATCCAGTTCCTCCCAGCTGACATCCGACAACCCCAGCCAAGAGTCTGTGGGAACGTCAGACACAACCATTAGTTGGCATGGCCCAGGAGAGGGTCAGCAGCCCTCACTTGTCCTCAACCCGCCTCTGTCCCATCCGGTTTTTCCCCAGCCAGAGATCTACTATGTGGTCTGGGCTCAGTTTCACTATATAGCGAGGATGAACAATTTGAGGAGGGCAGTCAGCAGCTACTTGGCAGCGAAGAAAAAGGGGCCAATATCCCCTGCTTCTTGCAGTAGGCGCAAAGGGATAGATGTGGAGAGTGGCATGGGAGGTCATGTTGTGAGGGTTCAGCCTCTGCATACCAAGACCAGTGATGAGGACAGCAGTGACGATGAAACACAAATCGATGATGATGTAGCCGACCGCACTTGGGAGCCGGGTGAAGCAAGGACTTCATCATCGTCAGGAGAAGAGGGCGTCAGCTTGCGCATCAGGCAGCGGTGCAGCCAGCAAGTGGGTTGTGTGGCCGTGAGTCAGCAGGGTAGCAGCAGTGTGAGGTCGGGAGCCAAGCGGCCACGGGGTAAAAAACCCGCTTCGCAGGTCCAAGAAAGTAGCGGCACAGGGGCTCAGCGAGGCAGCGGTGTTAATAGTCACTCAGTGCGGAGCGTTGGCGGTAAAATCAGATGCTCGGCGGTATGGCAGTTCTTTGCTAAGACACCAGAGGAGCCGAATATGGGTATATGTAGAATCTGTAGGTAGAAAGGGAAGCGTGGCCAGGGAGCTAACAATGGCACCCCGGCCCTGCGTCAACACATGCAGTGTCACCATCCGGTGGCCTGGGAAAAACGTGGCTCAGATGTGGTGGTCCATCCTGCCGCCGCAGCAACAGCGCAGCAGCAGCGCCCATTGGCACGCATGCCATTGCAGCCAGTCAAGGCTCCACCACCTCTGCAGAAGGGAGCTGTTTTCTTTGCCATCATCTCCCGGTCCAGAAGCTCCTGCTCCTCGCTACTCATGGCACCAGCAGTCGTTCAGCGAGGCGATTGCAAAGAGACAACAGTATGCGTCCAACCATCCTAAGGTGCAGAAGCTGACCATGCTCCTGTCCAAGTTGTTGGTACTGCAGTCCCTCCCTTTCCAAATGGTGGACTTTGCACCGGTCAGAGAACTAATGGCTTGTGCCGAGCCGAGATGGAGAGTTCCAAGCCGTAATTTATTTTCCATAAAGGCAGTACCAGCACTTCATAAATATGTAGAACAGAAGGTGGGCCAGTCCTTGAGCTTATTGGTTTGTTCCAAGGTGCACGGCAGCGCGGACGTCTGGAGCTGTAACTACGGTCAGGGCCAGTACATGTCCTTTACGGCCCACTGGGTGAATGTGCTTCCTGCCCAGGCACACCAACAACTTGGACAGGAGACGCCGCTTTCTCCTCCACGTTGTCAAACTGCTGCACCTGCTCCAAGGTGCACGGCAGCGCGGACGTCTGGAGCTGTAACTACGGTCAGGGCCAGTACATGTCCTTTACGGCCCACTGGATGAATGTGCTTCCTGCCCAGGCACACCAACAACTTGGACAGGAGACCCCCCCGCTTTCTCATCCACGTTGTCAAACTGCGGCTCTGCTCCAATGTCCGCCTCCTCCTCCTCCACCACCACCACCATCTCAGCCTCCACAAGTACTGCTCCATCATACCACATGTGTAGGGCACAGTGGCGTCACGCAGCCCTACACCTGGTTTGCCTCGGCGAACGAAGTCACACAGGGGAGGAACTGCTCCGCGTCATGCAGCAAGAAATCGATGTGTGGCTTTCTCCGCGCCAACTGCAAATCGGAACCATGGTGACGGACAATGGGAGTAACATGGTGTCCGCGCTGCACCGAGGAGGGATGGTCCATGCGCCCTGCATGGCGCACGTGTTTAATTTGGTTGTGAAAAGGTTCCTGAAGTGTTCCACCGATCTTCAGAAGATTCTGAAAATGGCCAGGAAACTGTGCATGCACTTCATCCATTACTACAAAGCCAGGAACACCCTCCTCGAGTTGCAGCGGCAGAACGGCCTCCCCCAACACACTCTGATATGTGATGTTTCCACCCGTTGGAATTCCAGCCTGCACATGTTGGACCGACTGTATGAACAGAGAAAGGCCATTAACGATTTTTTGATGATCCAGGCGGACAGGAGTCCGTGTAGCTTTGATGTCATATAAACACACATTCAGGCTGTATAGACAAAACATATCTTTACTTCATCTTTAAAGACTGGTGTATGAAAAACATAGTTCAGTGACGAACACCTTAGGTAATGTAAACACATATGTGCGTGGCAGTACTTAGCTGTTAATTTTCTCCTTTAGAAGACTGATGATAGTCCAATTGTAGACTTTAGGAAGCCGATCATCATGGAGTGCAGCTCCGTGCCGCCATGCAGTGACGCGACGTTTCGGAAGGACCTCCTTCCTTTCTCAAGCAGCTTCCTTCACCCGCCTAGTGAGGAGGGCAGTCGCCAGCAGCAGCAGGACCTGGAGCAGACCCTGAACCAACAGGTGATGGCCTACTTGGACAGCACTCTGTCACCCCAGTTAGAAGATCCGCTGGACTACTGGGCAGCCAAACTGGATGTGTGGCCGCAACTTGCCGAGTTTGCAGTGGAGAAGCTGTCCTGCCCGGCCAGTAGTGTGGCATCAGAGCGGGTGTTCAGTGCGGCGGGGGCCTTCGTTACCCCAAGGAGAACCCGCTTGTCCACAGGAAATGTAGAACGACTGACCTTTGTCAAGATGAAACAGGCGTGGATCGGCCAGGATTACCACACACCAATGCCTTAAGCGTCAGACTACATCAGCCATGACGCCTCACCCAAACTGTGAGAAATGAGTCTGGGTTCAAACTACCTGCCTCAGCCACTATTCTGATGCTGCCACCTGCCTGATGCCACACATCTGCTGCCAGTTTCTCCATCTGCCTACCACCATCTTTACCAGGGACTGGTATTGCCACCCACCTCCACACTCTGTCATTGTGCCACTCTATGACCTCATGCTGTGGCTGCTGTTGCTGGTGCCGTGACATCCACACTGTGTCATTGTGCCACTCTCTGACCTCATGCTGTTTCTGCCGTCACCTCCACTCTCTGTCATTGTGCCACTCTGTGGCCTACTACTGTTTTGCCACCTCCAGAATTTGTCATTGTGCCACAGTCTGACCTCATGCTGCTGCTCTGGCTGCTGCCGTGACTTCCACACTGAGTCATTGTGCCACTCTGTGGCCTACTCCTGTTTTTGCCACCTCCAGAATGTCATTGTGCCACTCTCTGACCTCATGCTGCTGCTACTGTGACCACCACTCTCTGTCATTGTGCCACTCTGTGGCCTACTACTGTTTTGCCACCTCCAGAATGTCATTGTGCCACTGCCTGACCTCATGCTGCTGCTGTGGCTGCTGGTGTGACTTCCACACTGTGTCATTGTGCCACTCTGTTGCCTACTCCTGTTTTTGCCACCTCCAGAATGTCATTGTGCCAATTTCTGACCTCATGCTGCTGTGGCTGCTGCCGTCACCTCCACACTCTGTCACTGATGTTGCCACCTGAGCCCTCAGCTTGTTTTTTTCCAGCTTTCGCTGCCATGACTTTATCAGGCTACATTCCCGCTTGAGTTTTTTGGTCAGTTTTGCCCTCTTAAGTGCCCAGGGAATTTTATAGTGAAACGATTTAAAGAGCGGCGGCAGTCATCTGTGTGTCATACTAAAACACAACATTGTATGAAGACCAAACCAAGCTCCCTCTGCATATTTACGCATGGCAAAACGTTCTACAGCACCCTACATGCTCTGTGCCGCCTGGAAATAGCTGTTTTTTAACGCAATTCGTCCCGAAGTAATTCGGACCGAAACAAATTTTGTTGGGAATTTCAGCTAAGTCACCGAATCGAATTTTTGAGAACTTCGCCCATCTCTACACACTACAACCACCTGCCGATCTAGGGACCCTTTAAGATATCTCCAGCTCTCACAGTGTTAACTGTCTCATCTATCAAGAGCTGCCTCACATCCAAACAATATGACATTTCACTGCAGCCTTGTTGTCTATTGTTTTAGTTTCTAGGTCAATTAGAATTAATAGGTTTTTTGTTCGTGGCTTCAAAAAAATGTAAAACTATGTAATTCTGTTCTATATCAGAAAATGATAGGAGCTTTTTTTATTTTTTATTTTTGAAATAGGAACACAACAGAATGACATTATCCTGTCCCAGACCTGCAGGGCAAATCTTTTTTGCTGGAACAGTAAGTATTACAAAAAGCTTTCAAAGCATGAATAGATTCAGTGCTCTGATCAATTTAAGACTAGACTATCTCGGCATGTTAATATAATTATGTGGAATTATACAACCGTTCGCATTACTGGGGTAAATCGCGCTGCATCCAGACGGACCGGCCGCTGTTTTACAAATTAAGGATGTGCAAATTGGAGGTGCACAGTAGTAATGGAATTGTTCAATACAGGGAGATTAGGTTATTATAGAATGTACATTGCAGTGGATTGCATTTCAATATTCATCTTCTATCCTATGTGCTAAAACCTGGGCCCCAACTAAAGCAGCTGTAGAATATACATAGATACATAGCGCCATTGATCCCTTATAATTAATGCTTCACAGGTATAGCGCCAATTATTTCATAATTGTTGATTTATTCTACAGCAAAACCTCTAGTGGGTGCTGTACGACGCATCTGTGTATGGCAGTGGTCTCCAGCTAGTGGCTTCCAGGCAGTGTCAAGACTGCAACTCCAAACATGCCCTAACCAGGGCTTTCATCAGTAACTTCGGAGCCCAGTACAGCCGAAGCAGTTCCTATTTTGCCCCTGATAGCAGCACTAACAATGCTGCACTGATGGCGCCTCTGGCTCTGATGGCGGTATGCGACCCACATGTTAGTTTTGCAAAAGCTGGGAGCAATAGATTGGACTTGAACCATTTGTAGACCTTAATTCTTATTAATATGATAACATCACTAAACCATGGGCAGGGGTCCAGACACATTCCAAGACAATGCTTTGGTGAGTGTTGTACCACTTGATAGCATGATGAGTCTATAACACAGAGATTAGTTATAGTTTTTTCTAGGGATTCTCATATACTGTAAGCAGAGCTGGGACAAGGTATTCTGGTGCCCTAGGGAAACAAGGAACAAAGCGCCCCACAAATGGAAAATTCATCCCACTCCATGTCTCTTGTGCCCCTTTTCTGCCTGGGATTAACTGGCGCCCTAGGCGGTTGCCTTCCTTTGCCTACCCATCGTCCCGGCCCTGACTGTAAGACTTGTAGCTGTGCATAGGAGCTGCATACACAAAATGACAGCACATATTTAGAGTACATTCCCATATTGCAGCAGTTGCAAGCAGAAGAAACCACGCTCCACATGTGGTAACATCACTAACCCATGCCCAGGATTCCAGATATATGAAAAGATGGTGCTAAGGTAAGTGGAGCACCACGTGACAACATGATCTGACTAGAACACAGGGATTGATTACAGATTGGTATAAAGATTCTTTATATAAGACATATAGCTGTGCATAGAAGCTGCATATACAAAGCGACAGGACATATTTAGGGTACCATTCCCATATTTTGGCAGTTGCAAGCAGCAGAAACCACACTCCACATGTGGTGACATCACATGCCAAGGTGTACAGACATATATCAAGAGGGTTCTTTATATAAGACATATAGTTGTGCATAGGAACTGCATACACATAACAACAGGACATATTTAGGGTACATTCCCATATCACGTCAGTTGCATGCAGCATAAACCAGACTCCATATGTGGTGACTAGAGATGAGCGAGCAGTAAAATGTTCTAGTTCGATTAGAACCTCAAACTCAAACCCCATTAAAGTCAATGGGAGAAGATGTTCTGGTTAATTTTATACCTATACAGGTGAGGAGAAGCTGTAATTATCATCCATAACAGTAAACTGGATACGTGGAACAACTTAGTGAAGAAAATTTGGCTCTAAGGGTGACAGAAATTGAGAGGCTAAAATGCTTCATTCATTTCAATGGCTAACTGAAAAGATGAGGACAGCTTGCAAGCAAGGGCGTAGCTATAGGTGGTGCAGCGGTAGCAGCTGCTACAGTGCCCTGCATCCTTAGGGGGCCCAAAAGCCCCTTTGACACATAGGAGATGGTGTGTTATACAATTACTGAACCCCCAAAACTGCAAAAACAGAACTTTTGGGCACTGAGTATGATTTAGCAAATCCAAGCACTCTGTATAATATATATCCATGTATATGAGAGTTAGGCGTTATGTGAGCCTGCAAATGTCACCAAATAACAGCTTCTGGGTGTGGGAAAGATGCAGCCAGCAATACCAAACTCCCTAACTATTGCTGTCTATGGAGAGGGAAATGTTATCTAACTAAGAGCAGTATGTAAAGTACAGAGAGTGAGCTGAAAATGGCATTCACAAGGCAATACAGTGAAATATATATAACATGGTCATGTGATTTTAGCGGCCAATGAGAGCAATACACCTCAGCGTTGACGTTTTTGACACTTCTCTGTGCTCTGCACTGATTGGATGGCCGCCAAAAGTGCAGAAAGGTGATTGAATGGCTGCCAAAAGTGTAGAAAGCTGCTGAAAACAAACTGAAAATGGCGTGTCGAACTAGAACTTTACTCAAACAAACAGTAAAATGTTCGGTTCGAGTTCTAAAATTTTGAGAAGTTCTACTAGAACTTAACTTTTCTAGAATGTTTCGATCAACACTAGTGGTGACGTCACTAAACCATAACCAGGGGTCCAGATATATGCCAAGAGGGTTCTTTATATAAGACATATAGCTGTGCTGAGCTTCATACACATACTAACACCTAAAAAACCTGACCACAACACAATGTATGAAGAATGAAAAAAATCTTTATTTAAATACCCAATAATAAAATTCAATAAAAATGGCAATAACACTGCACCAAAACGTGTACATACCTCTACCCAAGCTACAAATAAACAGTCTATAACTATACCACAATGGTTTAGCCTAATAAGGACTTCAGGCAATAAATAAATACTCATATACATGTATATTAATAATACCTGACCGTAGGCAAATTGCAGATAGTAAGTATCAAGATAGTATCAACAGCAGGGGCAGAAGTAGAAACACGCACCCCGACGTGCATTTCACTTTAATGCTTCGTCCGGAGGTAGCAAAATGTGATTTAAACCAGGTATATAAACAAGCATAAACCAATGGGGACACATATAACATAGTTAGACACACAATTTCCTGATATAACATATGTAAATGGCACCAGTTGTAACTTGAGAACGCCATTCAGTTCCGGAGAGCCGGAAACTACAACCGCGCATGTGCAATATACCCACGCATGCGTAGTATAAGCCCGACAAGCCAACAACCAACATGGCTTCATACACATAACAACATGGTACATTCCCATATCACGTCAGTTGCATGCAGCAGAAACCACACTCCACATGTGCTGACATCACTAAACCGTGCCCAGGGGTACAGACATATGCCTAGAGGGTTCTTTATATAAGACATATAGCTGTGCATAGGAGCTGCATACACATAACGACAGGACATATTTAAGGTACCATTCCCATATTCTGGCAGTCGCAAGCAGCAGAAACCACACTCCACATGTGGTGACATCACATGCCTAGGTATACAGACATATATCAAGAGGGTTCTTTATATAGGACATATAGCTGTGCATATGAGCTGCATACACATAACAACAGGACATATTTAGGGTACATTCCCATATCATGTCAATTGCATGCAGCAGAAACCAGACTCCACATGTGGTGACTAGAGATGAGCGAGCAGTTAAATGTTCTAGTTCGATTAGAACCTCGAACTTTAGTGTGTTCGATTCGGGGTTCTGTTCGAACTAGAACTCGAACCCCATTAAAGTCAATGGGAGAAGATGTTCTGGTTAATTTTTATACCTATACAGGTGAGGAGAAGCTGTCATTACCATCCATAAACTGGATATGTGGAACAACTTAGTGAAGAAAATTTGGCTGTAAGAGTGACAGAAAAAAATTGAGAGGCTAAAATACTTCAGTCCTTTTAATGGCTAACTGAAAAGATGAGAACAGCTTGCAAGCAAGGGCGTAGCTATAGGGGGTACAGTGGTAGCAGCTGCTATGGAGCCCTGCATCCTGAAGGGGCCCAAAAACCCCTTTCACACATAGGAGAGTTGGAGATGGTGTGTTATATAATTACTGAACCACCAAAACTGCAAAAACCTAAACTTTTGGGCACTGAGTAGGATTTAACAAATCCAAGCACTCAGTATAATATAATATAATATATATATATATATATATATATATAATATATATATATATATATATATATATATATATATACGTATATATATATACTATATATCTATATATTATATAATATATATCTATATATATTTATTATATATATATATATCTATATATTATATATAATATGAGTATATGAGAGTTAGGCGTTATGTGAGCCTGCAAATGTCGCCAAATAACAGCTTCTGGGAAAGATGCAGCCAGCAATACCAAACACCCTAACTATTGATGTCTATGGAGAGGAAAATGCAATCTAAGAGCAGTCTGTACAGTACAGAAAGTGAGCTGAAAATGGTTTTCACAAGGCAATACAGTGAAATATATATATATATATATATAAAGGTCATGTTTAGCAGATATAGACCATACACCTCAGCGATGAAGTCTCGCACTTCTATTCTAGCACGATGGATGCCGCAAAAGTACAGAAAGGTGATTGGATGGCCGCCAAAAGTACAGAAAGGTGATTGGATGGCCGCCAAACGTGCAGAAAGGTGATTGGATGGCCACCAAAAGTGCAGAAAGCCACTGAAAATGAAACTGAAAATGGCGCGTTGAACTAGTTCTAAAAATTCGAGAAGTTCTACTAGAACTTAACTTTTCCTGAACGGTTTGATCAACACTAGTGGGGACGTCACTAAACCATATCCACGGGCCTACATATATGCCAAGAGGGTTCTTCATATAAGACATATAGCTGTGCATAGGAGCTGCGTACACAAAACAACAGGACAATTATAAGGTACATTTCCATATCACATCAGTTGCATGCAGCATAAACCGCACTCCACATGTGCTGACATCACTAAACCATGCCAGGTGTACAGACATATGCCAAGAGGGTTCTTTATATAAGACATATAGCTGTGCATAGGAGCTGTATACACACAACAACAGGACATATTTAGGGTACATTCCCATATCATGTCAGTTACATGCAGCATAAACCGCACTCCGTCATTAAACCATACCCAGGGGTCCAGATATATGCCAAGAGGGTATTTAGGTAAGTGGAGCACCATGTGACAACATGATCTGACTAGAACACAGAGATTGCTTATAGATTGGTATAAAGATTCTTTATGTAAGCCATATAGCTGTGCATAGGAGCTGTATACACAAAATGACAGGACATAGTTAGGGTACTTTCCCATGTTATTGCAGTTGCATGTAGCCAAAACCACACTACACGTATGATGAGTGGGGTCTCAAATAGCTTGTTAATTGACCTCACAGTTTTGTCAGAGGTATCTGTGAAACCATACGTTCATTAACAATCATTTGAAATCCCTTGGGTTTCACAATAAAAACTGATGTCTATGTACCTTGCTTGAATACCTTGCTGGCCCCATATGGGTGAGGTTTTAGCTGCATTCGACCAGTGTAATGTGGGGACATATCCTTAATCAATATTGTTTACCAAGTTGTATGACATCAAAACCACAAGCCAATAGCATAAATCCTAGGGACCACAAAGCAGATAAAACTTAGCTTTTAATAAATACAAATAAAATTTAAAGACAAAAAACCTAATCTATCTGAACCAATACAAATCTAAATACTACATCTATGGCTACCTATCAAATAATGGAAAATCCCCCAAATTTAAGGGCGTTCCCACCCCGTACCTAAACTACCAACACCCTATACTAACTATCACTGTACAAAAAACATAAACAGGACAAAAACAATGATGTATACATTCAGTTATCCCAAATGAATAAGTATGACCTTCTACACTTCAGATGCAATCTGGAACAAAAATACATTTCTGGAAAAGTTTACACACACGATAAACCAAGTCTTATGATTTAAATATGTCAAAACTCCCCCCAACATCATTTTTCCCCCACATCCATCCAAACTGAATATTACCGCACTCATTCAACCTTAAAGCACTGATAGCTTCCTGGAATGGTAGCATCATAATAACAATCGTATATTTCAAAAGGCGAATGTGTCATTAATATTTCTGCAAAACAGTCGCCATTAACTCGCAAAATGAGTGTCTCCGAAATGTTTGATTAAACCTGTTGTTTTTTTTTCTTTATACATTCAATGTACATTAACAGGTACCAGAGATCTGTGCCGTTCACTGCAGATGATTTCTCATTTGTGCTTTGTTGTTCATTTGAAGCGCCATAGATGGAACATTTGACGTTTTCCTTCCACTGATGGACATGCAGAACAGCTTGTAGGTCGCTCCAGTTAAAAGGCAATTCTACAAGAAATGGGCTTATTTTTAATTTTGACCATCAATGCACAATAAAAAAAGGCATTGGAATCAAGATAAATGTGGCCGTTGATATTTGTGGTAAATGTTTATCACTGTCGTCTTTCTCTGGGAACTGCCAGGCTGATGGCTTCCATGAAATGTGGAGTGCCAGCCACAGGGCATCCTGTGTATTTTATCCTACAAATTGCAGCAATTGTGAATTATTATGTTCGCCGTCTTCATCATAAAAAAGTTTGGAGCGTTAGAAATTTTCCCACAGCAGTTTTGATCTCGGATGAGAACTATTATAGGGCTGTAAGAACACCTCGGATTAACTATTAGGCAGGGTTATCGGGCAGTGGGTATGATTTAGCCCTATAGCTTGTATTAGCACAGGAGGACAAAGAATCTGCAGTCAGCACCCAACAAAGATCCTGGGGCCAATGGCATGTTTACTTCCCATGGAGGGGCCACAGTCTTTGATCACATTCATCTCCATTATTAAACTAGTGGTAAATATATTACCTTATATTAAATGGCCTTTGCTGGATTGTTTTTTGGTGCTCGGACTCCATGAACACACAAAAGAAAACCAACTAATTATATCATCTAGACTAACTTTAGTGCTATATAGCCTATAGGAAAATGGGGCATTGTATAGGGCATTATGTAGCTTGTAGGGTAATGAGGCAGTGTGTAATACATTATGTAGCCTGAAGGATTATGGGGGGCAGTGTGTAGGACATTATGTAGTCTGTGGTTTTATGGGGGCAGTGTGTAATACGTTATGTAGCCTGAAGAGTTATGGGGCAGTGTGTAGGACATTATGTAGCTTGTAGGATCATGAGGCAGTGTGTAATATATTATGTAACAGTGGATTTATGGAGGCAGTGTGTAACACATTATGTAGCCTGAAGGATTATGGGGGCAGTGTGTAGGACATTATGTAGCTTGTACAGTTAAGAGGCGGGGTGTAGGACATTGTTGTCTGCATAAGCATAACTTTAAGCTCCTGGGTGCAAAACCAAAATCTATAAAAGGGCCCTGTCTTACCATGTGTCATTTATAATAATGATGTCTTCTTACTGTATGTGGCAGAGAGGCCTTTGTTCCCCATCAGGCTCCACTGCTACCTCTGCAACCCTTACAACTCTGCTCCTGTAGGATTATGGGAGCAGTGTTTAGGACATTATCTAGTCCATGTCAGGTTCGGCTTACCCGGAGGCAAACCAGAGACGTGGATCCTCTGAACCACCGCAAGTGATGGTAAAAGCCACGCCAGGGAACGGAGTCTAAGTAGGTCCGGTTTTCACCAGAGCCCGCCGCAAAGCGGGATGGACTTGCTGCGGCGGATTGCTACCAGGTCGCTACCCCTGATGTGACTTGCTTACGGTGGCTGCCGAGGTGTGGCGCGGTACAAAATCGTGGAGCAGGCTCGTAGTCGGGGACAGGCAGAAGGTCAGGGCAGGCGGCAATGGTTCGTGGTCGAGGGACGGAGGCAGTAGGTACGGTACACAGGATAACACTAGACACAATATGGAACGCTTTCTCTCTAGGCACAGGGCACTATTGATTTGACACGGTTACTAGGAAAGGACAGGGCTTAAATAGGATCATAGTGCTTCTTGATGGACCACTAAATCGCTCGCGCCGCTCCCGGACCAGAACAGGAGCGTGGCGAGGTAAGTGTGGATGGAGAGCTGCCGACTGCGGGGTCGGAGCTGCGGCATTGCAAAAACCTAGACAAAAGACCCCGGTCCAGGATGTTTTCCTCCGGCTCCCATGCCTCCCCTTTTGGCCCCAAACCCCTTTAAATCCCCCCAAAAAAAATGTCTCTCCCAAACCCGTCTTCAGGGCCAAAAATTTCCCTTGTGGAAAAGCATTGGTGGAGTCAGTGGGGGGAACGGGGGAACCACGAACGGGAAACGGTTTATGGAGCCCGTTTTCAGCAGGGAGAGGGGAAGGAGTTTTGGGGGTGCGCATAGTAGGAGGGGGAGTTGGAGCTTGTAGGCCACAGGGTTGTACGTCCGAACTTCAAAGGGGCCTAAACTGGACGCGCGTCTCTTCCAATCGGAGAGGTCACGGATGAAGTATTACGAGGAAAACATGGGAGGGGGCGAGGGCAGCGAAGGGGGGGCGGAAGCCGACCGAAGACAGTGAAGAAGGGGGATCCCCAGCAAATCAAGTCCAAAAAGGTTATACAAAATTCCGCCCATGGAACAACTGGACCAATCATTTGTCTAGCATGGAAAAGGGGCAGAGATAGGTCCCAAGACTTGTTTCCCCCTTTCGACCTGCCTTTGGATTGCGGGTGGTAACCCGAAGAAAAGTCCACTTGACTTGAAATTGTGAGCAGGGGCATCCCCAAAAAATCAAAAACAAACTGAACCCCCCGGTAAAAGGGACGATTTTGTTGTGGAACCCCGTGTAACCAAAAAATATGCTGGAAGAAGAGGTTGGGCCGACGTGGAGCTAAGGAAACCAGGCAGTGGAACGAGTCGCCATTATAAAAAAGGGTGGACCCCCCAGATGACCGTTTTTCCCGCCGGGGGAAGGCAGACAGTGTCATGAACCAATCACGGCCGCGCCCCCCACCGGAACGGGGCACGCCCCCGGGACCGGAACGGAGCGTGGCAGGTAAGGTGGATGGAGAGCTGCCGATGGGGGGTCGGAGCTGCGGCATTGAAAAAACCTAGACAAAAGCCCCCTCCGGAGTTTTCCCCCGCCCCCATGCCCTCTCCTCGGGCCCCAAACCCCTTTAAATCCCCCAAAAAAAAATCGTTTTCCCTAACCGTCTTCATGCCAAAATTTCCTTGATGGTAAAGACTTTGGGTGGAGTCGCTAGGGGAACGGGGGAACCACAGAACGGGAGAACGTTATTGGGGCACCGTTTTTCAGCAGGGGGAGTGGAAGGAGTTTTTTGGGTGGCATATAGGAGGGAGTTGGAGCTTTAGGGCCCCAGATTGATACGTCCAGAACTTAAAGGGGCCCTAAAAAACGAGTGCCCCCCTTGTAGAGGGAAAATAAAGCGGCGACTTCAGCAGCATACCCACCTCCGGGGAACAAAGGGGGGGAGGTCTTCTTTTCTTTGTCTGCCTGGCCTTTAAAATGGGGAGGCCGAAGGGAGGGGCTGCGCCTCCTCCAAAGGCGGAAGGTCCGGGAAGTTATTCATGCAGGAAATCGGAGGAGGCAGAGGCAGGGAAAGGGGGGGGCGGGAATGCCGACCCAAAAGTGAAGAAGGGGGATGCCCCGCAAACGAGTCCGATATTATACAAAATTCCCCCCATGGAAAAAGATGGCAATCATCTTTTCTACAGATGTTGGGAAGTGGCGAGATAGGTACCCCAAAACTTGATTACCCTTTCGACCTGGCCTTGATTGCGGGGGGAAAAACCAAAAAAAGTCCACTGACTTTCAATTGTACAGAGGCACGCCAAAATCTAGAAACAAACTGAACCCCCCCTCCCCGAACATGTTTGGGGAAGTCCGTTTAACCAAAAAATTATCTGGAAAAAAAGGGGTTGGCCGAAAAAGGGGGAAGTTTGGTAAAAACCCGGGCAGGGGGAACGAAGTGCGCCATTTTTAAAAATGGGCCCAGTGACCACCCAATGCCCCTTAATTTCCCCCCGGGGGAAAGGCAAATCGGTGATAAAAGTCCAGGCAATGTGGCCCCAAGGGCTGTTAGGAAGGGGTTAGGCTGCAGAAAAACCCGCCGACCAATTTGCGAGCACAATTTGGTACATGCCCCCACAAATTTCCCCTTTCACGCCCTTTGGCTAGACCCGGGCACCAAAAAAACGGAAAATCAGAGAGGACGCCCTTTTCGAACCCCGGGGTTTGCCCGGGCAATTCGAGAAAAAATGCCCCCAAGTTCAGCCCCCTTTTTCCGGATGGGGCAGGGCGGCACATACATTTTTAACCCCCGGGGGTGCGAGCTGGGAATTTTGCGGGACCCAAAACAAAATATCAGACTTTCGGGGGGTAAAAATTGCTAAAGGTTTAAAAGGCCTCCTCTTCTCCATAATATCAGGGCACGGGGACAGAACCCATCGGTTTTTGAATTCTTTTCTGGGGGCCCGAAAGTGGATAACAAAATTGAAAGGGGAAAAAAACAGTGACCACCGGGCTTGGCGGGGTTTTCAGCCCCCTGCCTGTTTGGGGGGTAAAGGAGGTTTTTTTGTGATCGGTAAAGATGTTGAGGGGAAATCCCCCAGCCCCCTCCAGGAGGTGGTGCCATTTCCTCTAAGGGAAAGTTTAAAGGGCCCCATAACCCCCCATCCCCGATGGGTAATTCCTCTCAGCGGGCAAAGGGGGTTTTTAGAAAAAAACCCGCGGGTCCGAAATTTTTTGCCCTTGGGGCCCTTGGGGGTGAAAAAGCTCCAGCCCCCAAGAAAGGGGTTCCCGACCCCCCAATAAGAAAGGGAAACTCATAAACCCGGGGACGGGATAAAAAACATTTTGCAGAAGCAAAAAGGGACTTTTAATTTTGGAAAAGGGCCCCTTTTTGGGGCGCGGGGCGGCCAAAGTGGGGGGTTTTTGGCAGGGTTTCCGGTTTGGGGCCCAAACAATTGGGGAAACCCAAACTTTTGAAAGTGGGGGAAAGAACTGCCTGTAATAGTTCGAAAAACCCCAAAAAAAAACTTTGGGGATGGAAAAAAAGACCAAAAGGTCAGGCCCCTGTTTGGACGGCGGAGAGCTTGGCAGGGCCATCTGTAGCCCCTTGGGGGAGATAATGGAGCCGAGGAAAAACGGAGGTGGTTTGGGGGAAAAATGATTTTTCAACTTGGCGTAGAGAGATTGTTGCGCGACGCCTCAGTACCTGACGTACGTGGGATGGGGGGACTCGGATTGGGTAAAAAAAACAAAATGTGTCCAGTAAACCCTAGCAGGAAAATGGGAGATCTCTGAAAATTCTTTTCAACTCCGGGAAAAACCGCGGGGGGGTTGCACGGGCCAAAGGGCATCACCAATATTCGAAGTGCCCAACGAGTGTTAAAGGCCGTCTTCCACTGTCCCCCTCTCTGATCCGAAAGGTTGTAGGCCCCCCCGGAAAAATCCACTTGGAAAGATTCTGGCCCCTGGGAGTCGCAAAAGTTTGGTAATTAAGGGAAACCCGGAACCGGTTTTTAAGGGTGATTTTGTTCAGTCGCTTCCGAGTAATTGGCACGGGGACCCTCCTTCTTCTCCACAAAGAAAACCCACGCCTGCAGGAGAGTGGACTTGCGAAGAACCTTTACAAATTTTTTCTTGGGATGAGGTTGACATAGCCGGGGTCGGGGGTACCAATAGCAGGTAGACCCCCCCCGGGGGGGCTAGCCCCGGGGCAGTAGATAAAGGGGGACATCATAGGTACATTGGGCGGGAAAGTCCCGCTTGCTTCTCCGAGAAGCATCCTAAATCTTGGTACTGTGCCGACAGACCCGTAAGAGCTTTGGAGATAGCTGTGGGGGGGAAAACGCCCCGGGGAGGTCCAAAAACCCGAGACGGCAGCCCGTGACCCAACAGAACTTCCCCCCTCTTCCAGTCAAGAAAAGGGGCGGACTTGCAGCCACGAAAGCCCCAGAAGAATAGCTGAGGAAGACGGGGGACCAAGAACGCGATCCTCTCTTTATGTAGAGCTCCCACTTTTTCGAGACAAGGTTCCGTCCGGAAGAGGGTCGATCACTCAGTAGTTCCCGCGAAGATAGATGACCAGGGATTGGTCTTAAAGAACCACCGGAGGGGATAAAATAAAATTAAACATCAATAAAAATTTTCCGGCCGATCCGGGGTCCAGGAATGCGGCCACTTTTAACGAAGTTCCAGAATGGGTAGTTATCCAAACCGGCAAGGTGGGACAGGGGGAAAGGGATTGCTCACACTTTGGGAGCCTCTCCCCCGAAGCCCAGGGGCCTGCGTTTCCCGGGCGTTGCGGGGCGGAGCGGACAACCTTGAGGGGAATGTTCTGGGCTGTCGCAGTAAAGGGGGAAAGGTTTCCCACGTCGTCGGTTTTTAAATTCCTGCGGGAGTCAGGGGGCTCGGGGAATGTGGATGGAGAGCTGCCGGGTGCGGGGTTTGGGGGCACATCCCCGCAGCCGAGCGGGGGTGGGTGTGCCCGGGCCCCCGGACGGGGGCCCCCGGGGGACCCCTGTAGTCCATAGGGTTATGAGGGCATTGTAAGACATTATGAAAATTCTCGGTTTAGAAGCAGTGAGTAGGACATTATGTACACTGTAGGGTTATGGAGCATTGTGTAGCCTGTATGTTTATAGGGTACTGTGTAAGACGTTATGTAGTGTGTAGGTTTATGGGGTACTCTGTAGGACGTTATGTAATGTGTAGGATTGTGACAGAAGTATGTAGGACATTATATAGCCTGTAGGATTATGGGGCAGTGATTAGGACATTATATAGCCTGTAGGGTTATGGGGTACTATGTAGGATGTTATGTAGTGTGTAGGGTTATGGGACACTGTGTAGGACATTATATAGCCTGAAGGGTTATGGGTCACTGTGTAGGACATAATGTAGTGTGTAGGGTTATGGGACACTGTGTAGGACATTATGTAGCTTATAGGGTTATGGGGAAGTGTGTAGGACATTATATAGCCTGTAGAGCTGTGGGGTACTGTGTAAGAGGTTATGTAGTTTCTAGGATTTTGGGGCAGTGTGCATGCCATCAAGTAGCCTGTAGGGTAATGGGGTACTCTGTAGGACGTTATGTATTTGGTAGGGTTGTGAGAGCAATATTTAGGACATTATATAGTCTGTGGGGTTATGGGGCAGTGTGTAGACCATTCTATAGCTTGTACGGTTACAAGGCAGTATGTAGGACATTATGTAGCCCATAGGGTTATGAGGCAGTGTGTAGGACATTATTTATCTTATAAGGTTATGAACCATTGAGTAGGACATTCTGTGTACTGTATGGTTGTTGGGGCATTGTGTTGGACATTATGTTATGCCTGTAGGGTTACCGGGCAGTGTGTAGGACACTACGTACACTGTAGGGTTATTAGGGCAGTGTACAGGACATTTATGAAGCATTTAGAATTATAAGGCAGTGTGTATAACACATTATATAGCTTGTAGGATTATGTGGTAGTGTGTGACACATAAATATAGCAGATAAGGCTGTGGAATTAGGCTGTAATATGTAAGAAAAGGAGGGCAGTGGGTGAAACCAGTGTGCTGAGTGCAGAGCCATCACATCATTTTAGGCAGCCAATCAGCTTACTCACATATACTGTTAAATACACAGGTTCTGGCATGACATACATCTCATTGTTCAGTTCCATTTAATTTTATGAGATATTAAAAATTGCATTTCATCTGTAATTACATTTAAATTGTCTGCATATTACACGTCGTCTCCATCACCACTCACTGACCACAAGTCAACCATTGCAGCTATTTCCCAATTACCAGACAGTATTTCTAATTCATGGCAGTTTCCAGCACCTAAAGAATCTTTATTAATATTTCTTACATACTGTACAGAATGAGACAATACAAAGTAACCAACAGTATGTTGCTGAGTCTGTATCTATTAAGTGTAATAATCTCTTCTGAGCCAATGCATCTAAGGGTCCTTCAATATGGACTGATGATCCTACCAACATTTATTCCTGTTAGTTGCCCAATGTAAACCTGCCCAGCGATTGTGCAGTAAAATGCTTGTTTGTCATTGATCTCATTTTTTATGTTGGCTTGAAAATCATCATTCATCAATAGCACATCTACTCAAGTAAACAGGAGATATGCTGCTAACAATAATGTAAAATGGTTTGTATGAGTAATCGCAATAATAATTACATGTGAGAACGAATGCAAACTAGCACTGACTTGCCAAATTATTGCTTGGTGCGGCCTGTAAGTCTATTCTGTGTGATACCATCTTTTAAGCCTATCCTGTGTTGAGCAATAATTGTCTTGTGACTTCCGTATTAAATGTTAAAGATGAAAAATATACACCGTATACATACCGAAACAGTTACAAGAACATACAGAACTGAAATAAACCTAGGTTGGTCCAGTCCCTTACATTCACAGTCATACTCACAGCCCACCACTATCTATTTACACTATATACAATAGTTACAATATATGCAAATATACACCATGCGCACAATCACAAACCTATTCTATACATATATATATATATATATATATATATATATATATATATATATTTTATATATTATATATACACATATAATATATATATATATAAAAAAAAAGAATAAATAAGTCAGCAGCACTATCTTCCAAAATATAGATTTAACGGGGTGCCAGCAACCAGACAAGACCGGCTTAAGGACTTCACTGATAATAAAATCCGCCTCCTGATTATTATTAATATTTTTATCCCACACACATTTAACAATTTATTGCATTTAAGGTTCCCCATTCATAAATGATCACCAAGGGTTTTGAAATGAATTTTAATGTTTTTACTCGGGTAATTTGATTTAATAATTGAATTTTGAATTGGTAAACAATGATAGGGATTACTTGTCCCAACTTTGTATCCACTGAAAGGCCGAAATAGGGGAAAAGTCCGCCCTGTTAACATTTTGAATAAAATTGATTTTTCAACCGTACCCGTATGCTGCGGAACCTTTTTAAATGGATATTATATATTAAATTAATATATATATATATATATATTTGAATGAAACCGGACTCATTCTTCCATTCCCCTTACACTGCCCGCCCAACCTATCTATATCACCAATGTGTGGTGTGTGTGTGCTTTTTTCTCCCTTTCTACAATATTACCCACTCCACCACAGTTTCTACCACCTGAGTTCTGGTTCCATAAATCCATAGTCCTTTGTCCTCAGTTTATGAATGAAACCAGACTCATTTCTCCCGACCCCATACCCCACCCACCCCACCTATCTATATTACACATGTGTATTTTTTTCCCATATACTATATACACTATACTCTATATACACTACACTATATTCTATTCCTACACATCCGCCTCCTAAGTCTCTGGTTCGGTTATCTGTAAACCTTTCTACCATCAATTATCAAAACAAAACAAAAATCTAGGTGTAAGCATTAGCCCATCACCAGGATAGTAGGATCCGAAAGATCAGGGAACCCCGAAGGACAATCCCCTATAAAGAGTTGATGCCCGCGTGACCCCAAATCTCCTAAACTCCACAGAATGTACCTTCACCAGATCGTCCAAAATGTGCCTAACCACCGTCTGCCGGGAAGATTTTTCTGTCGCGTCGAGACTAAACACGTGCGCTCCAAGTATGATACCTAACCACTGGGCTAGCTACAAAGTGCATGGGTTCCTGCCACCAGGGTTTTTGAATGTACCATAAACCCACTCCGCATAAAAGAGGTTGACCAAACCAGGCCAACCTATGGAAGCACCCACACTTTTGTACACCTCTGCATTGTAGGGACAATGGAGGAGGAAATGCTCCATGTTTTCCAGCATGTTACCGCATTCCTCCCGAGGACAACCCCTGTCCTCGGAATTTATGAACTTCACATTGTCCCTCACATACAGCTTACCATGGAATCAGCGCCAGGTTATGTCCCAAACTTTCTGTGGGATCCTATCCGAATTTAACAACTGTAACCCAACCCTCAAATCCCAATCTGGGCAATCCTTGAGGGCCAAAGGACTCTGGAAATGGGTTGACAACACCCTCTCGTGCAGGGATTTCCTGGCAAGGGTCATTACCTCCACCATTCCCAGACCCCACGGACGGATGGACTTCAGAGCCAGAACAACGTAAGTTGGGAAGTATTTGCCTGACACGTGGAAGATCTTCACTCGACACCCTGACTCCTATTCCTGGAAGTGGAACTGAAACCACTCCCGACAGGAGGCTACCCGCAGAGGAGAGCCCTCATCAAAAAGGGGGGCTTTATTGATCTTAAGGTATTTGTTAAGAATACCATGGGGTTAACCATACCTAACCCCCCTATTCTCTTCGTACGGTATGTCACCTCTCTTTTGATCAGATTAAGTCTGTTTCCTCATAACAACTGGAAAAACAGACTATAGATCCATACCCAGAGAGAGCTTGGCAAAATGCACACACTGCCCAAATAGATAAATAACGGAAGCAGGAAAGTTTTGATCAGATCAACACTCTCTCTCGAGGTTAAAGACCACACTTTCCACTGGTCTACCATTGTTTAGCCTGTCTTCCCAATTTTTCCTCGGGTAATCATCCTGGCCAAATTCAATGCCTAGGATTGTGTCTGGAAGACTAAAAGTTGGTTCTTTTCCCAGCCAAAGACTTTCACACTTTTCCCGGTTGATCTTGGAGCTGGATGCCTCCGAGTAACCCTCAACTTTAAACATCACACAATCCACTTCCTCCGAGGAAGAAGCAAACAGAGTGACGTTGTCCTTACAGGCCACGACCCTCAAAGAGGGTGCCGATGTCCGCAGGCCCATCCTCACCCCCGCCAACAGTCCACGATATAGCCTTCGAAGGAAGGGGTAGATCGCAAACAAGTATAACAAGGGGCTCAGGGGACAGCCCTGATGCACACCAGGCCCAACCTCGAAAGGCCGACCAATCCAACCATTTACAAGCTAAATGCTTTCAACCCTATTGTACAATGTCTTTAACCAGTCTAAAAACCCCCCTGCCCTCACCCGGCAGACCATATCTTAGGAGAGTGGACCAGAGGTACACATAGTTGACTCAATCAAAGGCTTTTGCCTGATCCAAAGACAATGTGAACCCCTTACAATGGCCCACCCTGCCGCGCGCCACAGCCTCCCTGACACCTAGGACCGTACTAATGGTGCTACGACCAGGAACGGAACAGTGCTGGGCCGAAGAAAGGAGCATAGAGGCAAATTTTATCAGTCTGTTGAAAAGCACTTTTTCCAGGATCTTTCTGTCCACATTAACAGTGCTATGGGACGCCAATTCTCAATATGGGACAGATCCTTAACCTTTGACAGGATGATCAGGGCAGACCCCCTCATTGACCTCGGTCAAGAGGGGAACCAAGATGTCCTTAAAGGTCTTATAAAACTCAGATGTTTTATAAGATGTTGCTCCCGGGGTCTTCTTGAAAGCTAAACTGTCAATCGCCCCCTCAACTTTTTCCTCTCTGATCACACCTGTCAAATCCTCAAAAGAGAGGTTTACTCCTGGCTCGGGAATACTTTCAGCCAGAAAAGCTCAACACCTGTTTCGATTTAGTTCTTTATTGCCCAAAAGATGAGAGTAGAAAGACCTAACGATTTCCCAAGATCTCTAAGATCAGACACCTCCCCATTTCGAGCTCGATTATCCATCTGCATTCAACCTCTGCGATAAAAAGGACCGCCACCCCGGGATATTGCTCAACTGCAAGGGACCAGTAGGAAGGCTCTCTCTCCATTCTTTCCTCACCTTCTTTATGTCTGCCTGATCCGTCTCTTGCCAAAAAGAACCTGGTCTCTTGCAAAAAGAAAATGTCAGCTTCAACGCGGCTGAAAAAATCAAACGCTGTATATCTAGCCCCAGTAGATTTTCCTCTGGGCCCTTTAATGCTGGCCCGTGTCAATGGGGTTGGTGCCGACCTCCTTGGTGATCGCACTCGATAACCTTCTTTTTGAGGATGCCTCTGCGCAGGTCTTCATCAGAGACCAAGGGTTTCAGTCTCTTCAGACTCTGTTGACCACCACCACCCTTTTGCCCAGTGTCCTCCTCTGGGTTACCCAGTGTCGCTCATCATCCTCCTCCTCCCCTGAAGAAGGGGAAAGGTCTCTGAGGACATGGTACCTATTTGAGGACTCAGTCAGAGGTTGGTTTTACCCTGCCTTCCTTTGCATGGCATCTGGCTGCTTAGGGTTAATGGGATGGAGTGGTCCCACTCCAGAGAGGTCGAGACACCTGCCATCTCCCTCTCCCTCCCCTTTTTCACACCCCGCTTTGTAGGCCGCTTCTCCTTTTCACTCTCACCGCTCTGCGAGTTGTCAGAAGCTGCTGGAAGGGCGTTCTCCTCCTCTCTCTCTTTCCTCCTGGTCTCCTCCTCCACATCACTTCCCTCGGGGTCTCAGATTGTTCAACTCCGGAGACCGTGTCCGGGTTGAAGGTCTGGGATCCTCCGGCATGGGTCAGAGAGGCCCCTTCTCTCTCCTTTCTGCGAGTCTCCATACGCCTCAGCTGTGCTGCCGATTTCTTTTTCTTAATCACTGTCTTGTGTGATACTGTCTGATGAACTGCTGTATCTAAGCTTAACATGTGTGATTCTGCCGTCTGAGTTGCTTAGTCTGTCTTGCCAAGCACTACATTCCCATTTTTATTAGTTTTTAGCATTTTAAAAAAGGAGAAAAAAGAAACACAATGTAGCAAACTAATAGAGTCAGGTAAAAAGAAAGGATGTAACAACCTACTTATATCAGATGCAAACAATGAATAATAACAGGATAACAAAGATTGCAAAAAATAGGGATTATTCATTAATTCTTACAAGGTAGTGGACCTAATTATAAAAGAGTAATTGGAAAGAGTAAAGAGGGGGAGAGGAAAGGAAGAGGAAAGAAAAGGATGCTAAGATGGAATAATAAGAAGTCAATATAAGGCACACCTGTTGATACTTATGTCAGAGGATATGGCTGGGCAGCCATGAAAAGGTGTCATCACCTGAGTAGATCTGATGTAGCCAAAATAAGTTTTATCAACAATAGAAGTATTTTTATTCACATGGTATGTCAAATTCTTCATGCAGTTTGTGACCTGGTCAAGACATTGGGGTATCAAGAATTTCCAAAGAGTTGGCACATACATTTTAGCCGTATGGATTTCAGTACCACCGCTATACTGACGACATTCAAATTTATATCTGCGGCCTGGATCTTTCTCTGCCTTGGGATAATCTCTGACTTTGCTCTGACCTTTGAACCACATGTCTAAGCTCTTACCACTGCTTACTGTTTCTACCTGAAAAATATTTCTCTCATCTGCTGCTTCCTTAACTCTGATGCTACGAAAATGCTAGTCCATACCCTTTTCATCTCCCACCTAGATTGCTGCAACTTCCTCCTCTGTGGCCTCCTGTCCAGCACTCTTGCTCCCCTCCAATCCATCCTCAACTCTTGGATCCGGTTACTCTACCTCTGTTACTCCTCAGATTCTCTCCTGTGCCAGTCTCATTACTAGCTATCCAGTGCCCAGCAAATTCAGTTGAAACTGCTAACCATGGCACACAAGGCTCTCTATAACCTGTCCTCTGCATACATCTCAGTCTTAATCTCCAGGTACCTCTCCTCATGCCCTCTCTCATCCTCACAGGTCCTTCTTCTATGCTCTCATTTTGTCAGCTCCTCACACAACCACCTCCACGACTTTCCCTGTGCATTTCCCATACTCTGGAACTCACTACTAAAACACATCAGACTCCCCTCCAGCTTTACAACTTTCAAAAGTGACCTGGAAATCCATCTCTTCAGGATAGCCTACACCCGACAAAAACTTTGCTGTGCAGTGTCCAGACAGGGGTGCCTGGGATCCACCAGTGCAGTTGATTATTGGGGCCCATTCTAAAGCTACTGTGCAAGGCTGTATATATTGCACATGACAATTGCACGCTGCCTCTTGCTTTTTGCCTCTTTTTCTCTGCCTTTCTCCCAAAAGAGGACCTAACATGCCCTAGGGCCATCCGGGGGTTACTCCAACTCCCCTGTGGGCCAGTCTGAGCCTGTTGCTGCCACTGTATCACCATAGAAGCATGTCTGTACCTCACCTTTTGTATCACACCTCCTCCCTTGTAAATTGTAAGCCTTCGTGGGCCCACTTCGTACGAATTGTTAATTATTTAGTGTTAGGGTATGTTCACACGGCGTATTTGTGGGGCACATTTCGCTGCGTATTTGTGCTTCAATACGCCCGAAATGCGCCCCGCAATTACTGTAATTCATAGCTCTAATAGAGAGCTATGAATTATGTCTGTCTCCTCCTGCATACAATACGCTTGTATTGTATGCCGGAGGAGAAAAGTGACAGGTCACTTCTTCGCGACGCTTACACGCCGTTGATAATGGGAGTGAATGTGACCTGCCCCTCCTGTGTTTGGAAGTCCACACTGAACAGCGTGTACTTCTAAAACACACGGCGTTTTGCAGTGCGTACAGTACGCGCCACAATAAGCGGTGTGAACATACCCTTATTATTGTACTTTGTTTTGTATTATATAATGTTTTAACTAGAGATGGGCGAATTTCTCAAAAAATTTG